>PVJI01021675.1:0-26653 GCA_004026765.1 Micronycteris hirsuta
CCATTGCATCACCTTCTTTATTTCCATCCCAGTGCTTATTACAATCTATAATGATCTTGTTTATATGTTTACTGGTTTATATCCTTCTCACCATAAGGTAATTCTGTGAAGGCAGGAAACTAATCTGAGGTCTTATTCATTACTGCTCAATAACTAACTCTTGGTTGCATTATAACTATTTGCTTTGAATGAGTTAATACTTGTGATTCAGGCCCAAAGAATATGTTTATATCCTGAAAATTTCTTACATGATAGAAAAACATTTACATACCAGGAGACAGTGGGCTTGAGGGGAAGTAGAACTATTGAAAAAGGAAAGAACCTGAGAAATGCCTTGATTCCTGGTGTTTGATCTCTAAAAGGGAGCTTCCCCCTTTTTATCCTTCTAAATGACAATGGAAAAAATAACTCAATGCCAGTGAAGGAAGGGAGCAGGCTCAGTGCTGTTCTTATCTTTGAAAGCTTCTCTGAATCCTGAAGATAGGAGGTGAGGGAGTTATCACAGGAGTCAAAAACACCACTTATTTAACTAGTATTCTGTACCTGCCATGTGACAAAAACTGAATGGGACTACAAGATACAAAGATGCCTAACAGAAAGGTTGTGAAGCAGCAACAGGTAAAAAGCAGAGACTCCCCTCTGGAGCATCTGGAAAAGATGTGTGTACTAGCAGCTTTTTCTCATTCTTCATTTCTTTTTGATTTTTAAAACAATTTCTTTTTAAAAAATTTTAAAATTCCTCTTTTTCACTTTCTATGTCTTTTAAGGCATCGATATGTTTATATGCTCTTATATTCCTTTTGGCTTTGTCTTTGTTTCTGAAATTATTTTTTCCTTTTATTTTTAATTCTGTTCTGAGTTCTGTAACCTCAGTGCTGAGCTTTTCTAACTCTGGTTTATGATGTCTGTTCACACCTTGATTCATTTTCTTCATGTCTTTTAGGCTTGTTTTGAAATGGTAGGTTCCAGTTTGGGGCTGTTTTGTGGGTGCATCTTCCTGGCCTGCTTTCCTTGTCTGTGGGGGTCTTAGCTTGCTCCTTCTTCTTCTTCTTTTAAATAATTTTGTACAGGATTTTCCCTTGACACTGTCCTCATGCTCATTTCTATGGGAAATTGGTGTTTATCCTGGACGTTTATAAGGAGGTAGGTGAAGTGCTTTTCTGACTTTAGCATGCTCCCTCTTCTGTTGTTTTTGTGTAGTGGTCAAAACCTTGGTGACTTGCGCTCTGGGATTCCCTGGACTGTTTCCAACCTCCTAGACTTTTACTTTATCCCAGTTTGTACAGGTGCTGCTGAGATTTCGTTTCCCCGCAGCCTCTCCTACTTAGTGTGGGGTCGTGTCCCAGTTCGGAGCACCGACGCGTCACAGTTTTGCAGCTACAGGGGGTTCTGCTGCTCTAGCCCCGGCAGCAGTCTTGCGGGCTGGAGCGTCGCCCAGCGAGAGCGGACTAAGGGCTCGCTCCCACGTGGGCTGAGCGCGACCCACCGCTGAGCCCAGAGAGCCCGCGCGCACCTGCGGGCACCTGCCCGAGGCTATCGCTGCCATCAGCTGGCTCCCTTCTTCCCTCACAGACCCTGAGAGTCTGTGACTATGGGGTTTTGGCCCCGCCCACTTGTATTTTTGGGTCCCTGGCTTTGTTGTAAATGTTGCCCTGATGTTTTAGCTTCCTCATTAGTTGCTGTGGGGGTTTTTTGTTGTTGTTTTGTAGGACTTCAGAGAATTAAAACCTGGGCTTCCTCCAGGTCTCCTGAATCCCCGTGAACTGCATTTAAAGCTGGGAAAAACCTTGGACTCAGAAAATAGTTTTGCTTATTTTTAAACTTTACATAAATGAAATTACATTGCATGCATCCTTTTGTGACTTGTATTTTACATTCAACATTATGCTTAAAGGATTCATCCATGTTGTGGGGTAGATCATTTGCTTACTTTCATTGCTCAATAATATCCCACGTTTTCTGAAAATCTTTTCTAGGGTCAGTGAACTTCAGAGTTGTTCTCAATTTGGGACTGTAATGAACTATGAGTGATGCTGCTTTGCACCTTCTTATACACTTATTTCCTCTACCTGTGCACCCATTTCTTCAAGTATATACCTAGGAACTTCGGCAGTTACCGACAAATGGTTTTCTAAACTGGGCATTCAAAATAATGCTCCCATCAGGGCCATCTGAGGGTTGTCGCTACACATCCTTGCTGACTTTTCAGTTTACACCAGTCTGACAGAGGAACATTTTGCATACACTCTTTATTATAAATTGATGGTTAAAAAAAATAAGAATATGGCAGTTTATGGTCATTTGTTTCCAAAGATGGCCACGACAAAATCTTCCATCCATGTGCCCTTCTGCATTGTGATTTTGTAGCTCCTCCATTAAAACATGGAGTCTGTTTCTCTTCCCCCTAAATCTGCTCTGATGTCAGGACTTGCTTTCTCCTCTAGGTTTAAATCTTAAGAAGCCTGGCAGCTTCCACTTTAACTCCCATGGGATCCAGCTGCCATGTGAATGACTTAGGGCTAGACTACTGAATGATATGAGGCTGTGTAGGGAGAGGCCAAGCCAGCCTCCAGCAGCTATTCCACCTACTCCAGCAAAGGCACCAGACACGAGTGAAGCCGTCTTAGGCATCTCAGCCTCAGTTGAACTTTCAGCTGAATATAGTTGCATGAGTGAACCCAGCTAATGCTATGCATAGGAATAATAAATGGTTGCTATTTTAAGCCACTGAGTTTTGGAGTTTTTGTTATGCAGCTATAGATAACTGAATCACAATATGTATCAAAAATGCTAATACCCTCATTCTTTTAAGTCTCAAAGAAATATTTTTAAATGAAGTTTGTAAATGCATACAAAAAAATTCACTGTAGTGTTATTTATATATCTTCAAAGTGGAAACAATCTTTATGTTTAAAATTTAAATGTGGAGTAATAAAATAAATTAGGATGCTTTCATAGGAGAGAACATTCTACAGATAAAACTACATTGAAAAGATTTTTAGTGACATTGAAAAATGTTGCATAAATATATCAGGTGGTCATATATATATATATATATATATATATATATATATATATATATATATTCTTGACTTGTTTTAAAAATTGTGCATTACAAACACTGGGAAAAATAAATCAATATATTAACAGTGGTTTGGTGATTTTACATCTCCTCACACTTTAAAAGTTTTCTACAGAAAGGATATGATACTTAACATAAGGAGAGAAAAGATGCCAGTGCCGTGTTCTGTTTGGAGCAGGGGACATTTCTCAGTCAGACCAGACATGCTCTGGCAGAGAGAAATACCCCCTTCCCCAGCCGCACAGGCTACTGCACTCTGCTTCACCTGGTGGCACTCAGATTTCAGGAGCAGACCTGAAGAAGGCTCAGTAGCACAGATTTTTGACGTTTGGAGAACAGAGACTTTCTAAGTCTTTACTTTCCTTAATTAAAAAAACAAAACAAAACATATTACTGCGGAATGATTTCATTTAAAAAAGGGCATTTCAAAATCCTGAAAGCAGGAAGAACATAATCTCAAAATACAGAACAATCCGTAAGTACATTTAACTTTTATGAAAAACTCACTAGGCACTTAATTTTCATTTTGCCATGAACTGGTGGAAACTTCATTTGGGAGACTCTGGTTCAAAGAAGGAGAAAATAACACTAAAACTTAAAATTACTTAGAGACAGCAAATGTCATATATATTCTTCCTCAGTAGAAAACCACCTAGATTTTTCCAGTAAAATTATCTTGCGAGTAATGGAACATCTAGAGTTATGAGTCAAGTTAGGCTTCCTTCATGGGCAATTTCCCCAGATGGTAGTGCTTATTTAATATTCAGTCTCAGGGAACCTATCCCAGACTTATTGATATTGAATCCCTGGGAGTGTGGCCTAGGAATCTACATTTTAAACAATATCCTCAGGGATGACTTATGTACCTAAAATTGAAGGAAACACTGTCTTTTAAGAGTTCTCTATCTTGAACAAGTTGGTGGATCATGGCTATAACTTAAAAATTTGTTAAAATGTATACTTTCTGTAAGTTACACCACAGTAAGAAAAAGAAATAAAAAATACTTGGAATTATACATTGCTTTAACAAAATAAATAAATCTATTATTTAGTAAATTTTAATTAACACTTGTAATTTGTTTCTGTTTTTCTGAAGCAGATTGCTATGCATTTTTATAGCAAATTTAGGCACTGGTCATTTTAGAAACAATATTTTACATATTTTGGTTTGAAATACAATTACTCAAATTTGAAAAACAAGCCACCATGTTTTCTTTAACGTTAATAACATTTATTATCTTAGATTTAAAATTTTTTCATTTCAGCCCTGGCCAGGCAGCTTGGTAGCACAGTTGGTTAGAATATCCTCCCAATAAAACAACGCTGTGGGTTCAATCCCCACTCAGGGCACAAACAAGGATCAACTAATGAATGCATGAATAAGTGGAATGCCAAATCAATGTCTATTTCTCTCTCTCTCTCTCTGCCCCTTCCCTTTCTCTCTCTAAAATTTATAGATAAAAAAAATTTTAATTGTGTATTTCTTCAGGAAGTTGGTGTTTCAAGTAATTGGTACTTTTTAAATACTTTGTTTTGTGACTGTAAAGAAATGAAAATTTCTGCACAAAGGAAGGAATAAAGGAAGGGAAGGGGGAGGGAGAAATGAAAGAAAATGAAAGAAATCAGTGCCCTAAGGACAAAATATTCTTGCTCATCCTCTCAAAATAAGTCCCCTCAAATAGTTTCAGATATTGCACATGTTTTGATTGTTAGTTATATCTCTAGCTATGTATTCTCTAATTCCCACGTAGAACAGCCTTCTCAATTGCATAACAGCTTATTGTAACATTTTATATTTGAAAACATTTTGTTGTTTCTACTAGCATATATTTGCATGCTTTATTATTACACCATTATTTAAAATATATGACTGTTTCTGTGTTGGAAAAAGAAGAGGAGGAACTCACTGCGAGGGGCAGAGCACCTTTAAGAATTTCTGGCCTCTTGTTTTGATGCCTGATTTATCACACACCGTCACAATTTACTAGTGTCAGAAGGAGGCCTGTTTTCTCTTGGAATGCTACATTCTTTGGGGATGAAGTGTTCAGTCTTTCACACTGTATTGGAGTGTCTCCTGGGTATTTGGCATCTGGATATAGCCGTCATCACAGTAATGAGAGATAGAGCAGGCCAGAGCTCACTCTGTTCAGGGAAAAGCAGGATTAACACCAAATCTACCGTGACTTTTCCCAGCATTGCAAAGGTAGTTGGGTCAACAAGGAACCTGTATAAAAAAACTTCTGTAGCCTTGCATTTAATTTTGGTTCTTATCGCCCAGCCTAGATACAGTTAGGAAATTATAATTGATGATGTGATTATAAAAATTTAGAGGATTATAAACTTTAATTTTCAAAACAGTTGCATATTGTTATTATAAACTGTTTATTCTCCTACATATATAATAGTATCTTTTTTCAATAATAATGCTAAAAATATTAGGATTTCTAAAATATAACAAATAACCCATGTTTTTGCTCAGTATTACCAAAAGAGACTAACTTCTAAACTAGATGGACCATCTGACTTATTATTTATTCATAAAAATACCTCTTATGGCTTTATTATAAAATCACACATATAAAATTATAGGTAATAAAAAGATTTTAAAAATTCAGATAAGCTAAGAAAATAAGGTCTCTGGTAGAATAATCACTTAGAAATCATCTGTTAACATTCATATATATAAATACATTAGGAGTAAGATGAATAGGTCACTACATTTATTTAGCACCGACAAGGTACTAGACCACTTGCTTTATGAGTATTAGCTCACCTAATTCAAAGAAAATTCTGTAAGACGGGTACTATTGTAAACTCTATTTCACAGAAGAGAAGGTGGAGGAACAGAGTTATTAAATGGCTTTCCCAAGTCCATGGCACTAGCAGGAGACAGAGCTGGGATTTGAGGCCAGGCGTTCTGACTTTGGAGTCGGTATTCTTTCAGTCACTTGCTAAAATTACACTTTCTAATATGTTTTTGAAATGGTTTTATTGAGGAATAATTGATAGATAGTAAACCACACATTTGAAATATACAATGTGATGTGTTTTTAAAAACCTTCTTAACTATTATTAAGTGTGCAATGCAGTAGTGTTCCATATACTCACACTGTTGTGCAACAGATCTCCAGAACTTTTTCCCTTGCAAAATTGAAATTCCGTATCCATTAGACAACATCTCCCCACTTCCCCTCGCCCCAGCCTTTGGCGATCACCATTCTACCTTCTGTTTCTATGAATTTGACTACTTTAGGTACTTCAGATAAGTGAAATAATACAGTATTTGTCATTTTGCAACTGGCTTATTTCAGTTAGTATAATGTCCTCAAGGTTCATCCACATTGCAACATAGGACAAGATTTCCTTTCTTTTTAATGCTGAATAATAGTCCATTGTATATATGGATCGCACATGATATATACATTCATCTGTCAACAGCACGGTTTGCTTCCACTTCTTAGTTATGTAGCTAGTATCTTGAATAATGCTGCTGTGAACACAAAAGTGCAGATATCTCTTTGAGATCCTGCTTTCAATTCTTTTGGATACAAACCTAGAAGTGGGCTGAATCATATGGTAATTTTATTTTTAGGTTTTTGAGGAGCTGCTATTTCTGTTTTCCATGGCAGTAGCACCATTTTCAGTTCCATAAACAGTGGGCAAAACTCCAATTTCTCAGTATCCTTGCCAACTCTAGTAGCTTTCTGTTTGTTTGGTTTTTTATTATAGATATTCTAATAGGTATAAGGTGATGCCTCATTATGGTTTCAATTTACATTTCTCTAATAATTAGTTTTGTTGAGCATCTTTTCATATGTTTGTTGGTCACATGTATATTATCTTTGGGGAAATAGCCATCCAAGTCCTTTGTCCACTTTTTGAGTTTTTTGATGTTTAGTTGTAGGAGTTCTTTATATATTCTAGGTATTAATTTTAATATATTTTAAACAAATATGGAATGATAGACTTTTCAAACTTTTTTACAAAGTGCTTTTTTATGTATCTTAAATACACTATTTAATGCGGGCCTGGGAACCAAAGGGCCTCTGGTTGGATTCCCAGTCAGGGCACATGCCTGGGTTGCAGGCCAGGTCCCTAGCTGGGAGTGTGCAAGAGGCAACCACACATTGATGTTTCTCTCCTCTCTTTCTGCCTCCCTTCTCCTCTGTCTAAAAATAAATAAGTAAAATATTAAAAAATACATTATTTAAGATTGCCATATGATCTATATTCTGTCATATGATTATAGTCTAATTTTGATGATCCATCTATCATACATGTCTTATGCAACTATTTTTTGCTATTATAAATAAAACTACACTGATCTTGTATATTGATTTTGTGATAGTTTCTGTATTAGCTTCCTGAGTTTGCTGTAAAAAATTACTATGAATTTGGTGGGTATAAACAACAGAAATTCTCTTATAGTTCTAAAGGCTGAAAAATCTGAAATCTGGCAGGGCCGCACTGGTTCTCGGATTCTAAGGGAGATAACATTCCTTGTATTTTCTGGCTTCTGGTGGCTGCTGGCATTCCTTAACTTGTGGCTGCATCATTCCATATCTGCCTCTTTGTTTCCATTGTCTCCCCCGCATCTGTCCATGAGATCTCTCTCTGCCTTAATTTTATAAGGGCACTTGTCATTGGATTTAGGACTCACCCAGATAATACAAAATGACTGTATCATCTCAAGATCCTCAACTGAATTACATCTGCAAAGACCCTGTTCCCTTATTAAGTAACAGTTGTAAGTTCTGGGGGACTAGGACATGGACATAGCTTTTGGTGGGAAACAATTCAACCCACTACAGTAATGTGACCATTACTCCAAGTCAACTTTTGAATGTCTCTCTTAAATGTAACTGCATTATATTGTGGCTTAATTTTACAAAAATAAATCAGTTTCATTTATTTGATAAACCCCTCTTATATTTTGTCCAAATTTTCAGTCTGGCTATCCATTAGACATGGCTCTGAATAACTTTTGTCTGTTCCAAAATTCAATCCACTTTCATGGAAAAATAATTTGCCACCAGACAGGATAAGCAATATATTGCTACATTAAAAAAATGTTTTAAGCAATAGCATTGTCAGTAGAATAACTATCTGGCCTCCTGAGGAGCTTGCTTTGAGAGAGAGAGAGAGGGAACTCAGGAGTGTTATTTGTGGTGCATTTTCATAAATATCCTGACACATTGTTATAAAAGTAACAATAGCATTTTGGAATACTAGGTTTTATGAGGAACAGGCACTCTCAAGATTTTCTAGTCAAATGTCCTAATTTTACAAATAAAGAAAGGTGAGATTCAAGCCTCTTAAATAAGTTGCAGAAGGCTAGCTACATTCTTAGTTGGTGATGGAGTTATGGAGATCCAAGTTAATATGGTGTAGCTAAAGTTGCAAATTGGCAAGTGGATAGGGAAGTTCAACCTGCTGATATGTCTACCTTAGTTAGAAATTTTTAAATGCCTTTACGTGGGGCAATAATTCTCTACTTCAGATTAGCACAGGTTTGGTCATGAATGCAATTTAGGGTCTTTGAATAAGGCGCCCAGATTTAACAACTAAAATTTGAATTTCAGATAAATGATGCTTAATCTTTTACTATCAGTGTGTTCTGAATATCGCATGGGATATACTCCTACTGAAAATATTCAAATATTTGGAATTGAAATTTAACTGGGTGTCCTGTATTTTATCTGGCAAACGTAGCTTTGGAGCATGTAAGGCATACACATCACCAGTTAGGTGTGGCAGAAATATTTACTATTCACTAAATAGCCTCATATTCAACCATATTTGGCAGCTTCCTTGAAGTTCGGCAGAGCCATAAGACTAGTTCTGGGTGATGTGCTATGGTTAGAAGTGATGTTTGTTGGTCGACTGCCGCACCTAAAAGCCAACATGTAATCAACGCCATAGGTCAATTTTTCCCTGATGCAATGCCCTAGAAACCATCTGTTAAAAAGTGGCACAGATGCAAACACAGAAGCTTGGATCCCTGAAGAAAAGTTGGAATGAAGGTATCCAGAAGAACCACTGGGCCCACAGCATATTTTGTGTGTGTAAGAAATAAATCTTTATCCATTAATTCACTGAAATTTTGGTGTAGCCTATACTGACAAACACACTGTGAATCATTATATAAATTAAATAAATTCTGTGAGCTTCAGTTTGCTGTTGTTTTTAATCTTCATGGAGTTGCCATCGACTCGGTGGTTTGTTTGGAGGGTTGTGTGAGAGTCCCAGGTGAGAAACTGCAGGACTTTGTTGCATGGTAGGCCACCATAAATGAGGGTGATATTTAATGATAGTCTGCCCATTATGAATATTGCTTTAGTTTTATAACAACCTTATGCAATTGGTGTTATTATCACTTTCATTTTGTCAGTAAGGGAAATGAGGCTTAACGTGGTTAAATCATTTGCCCAAGGTTATTTTACCAAGTTCTTATCAAACACAGAGTTAAGACTCTATTCCATGATGTTTTTCTCCAAAATCTATAATTTCCAATCTATGTCACATAAGTATTTGCATTTGACATAAGAATCCTGTCTCTACTCTGGGTCATTATTCATTTCAAAAACATTTATTGATTGCCCACCACCTTGGATGTCCTGCATTAATATTAGAATACAAAGATGAAAGACCAAACCGATCTTGCCCTTAACGAGCCTTCATTTTGCTCAGGCAAGTAAATATGTTATGTGATAGAAGCAGAGGCCTGTGAAGAAACACATGTTGGGGTGGGGTGGGGTCAGAGGAGGCTTCAAAGAGGTGGTAAAACCTGAATTGAGTCTTGGCAGATGAACAGGAGCTGCTCTGACAAATACCAGCTGGGTTTGCTGGGCAGAGAGAATATGTACTAAGTGAACACAAATCCTTTTGGCATGTTCAGGAATTGTAGTTAGTTACATGCTTGGATCACAGACACGCAGTGAGTTCAGGACCCAGGTTATAACTGGTGGGACCTAGAAACACAGCAGAGGCTGCTCATTGGGAGTGGGAGTGCCAGAATAGGGGCTGTTCAGGGGACATAGGACATGTAGATACTAATAGAGATGCAGAGAGGAATTGAAATTCCCTGACTCCTGCCTGCCACCCAATCTCCCACCACTGCCTCCATTGGGCAAGGGACCCATGGAAATGTAGTCTCAGGAACCAGCTTTCTGCTGAACAGAACAGAATAGGGGAAGGGTGAGAAATGGATCCCAGAACCGATAACACAGGAATATCAGTTCATCCCTTGCTCTATGAGGAGACTGCTCACATTCCTGAGTCGATACTATCGAAATGTTCTATTGTCTCCAGTGGGGCTCCCTCGGAAGCAGACCTTGAGATGGAGATTAGGGCATAGGAAGTTTCTTGAGGAGCACTTTTAGGACCAACACTTGTGGAAGAGGGTAATGAAGTGTGATGGGGCAGAGGTGGAAGTGGAGCTGCATCGCAGTCCCAATGAAGCCTCGGCTGACCCCTCTGTACCTAGGCAGCCAGGACAGTCCTTTAGAGCTGTCTTGAGTGGGAGCACTGGGATTGGGCCTTTGCACTCCCATGCTTATAGGTCATTGGATTCCAGCTATTCTGAGAAGGAAGCATGACTTTAAGCAAGGCAGTTTTCTTCAGCTGAGGAAATTCCTATTCACGGCAGCATTACCAGAAGCTGGGGAAATAAGTCGCAATATTTACTATAATCCACCCTTTGTGCCCCTCAGTCTTCTCACAGTTTCCACAAGCAGCTCCCAAGGAGCCTTTCTTTCTGGGGGAAATTTGGAAAAGAATGGTTAGTGGGACAAGCCAGAGTTCCCAGTGCTGCGGCTGGTCACAGGGTCACAAGGTCACAACCAACACTGTGTCCCTCCTCTCCTGTGCTTTCTAGCTTCCCCTCACCCTCAGCTATCAGCTCTACTGATCTTAATGGCTTACTGGGGCCATGACCCAGACCCCTTTCTCTGTGGTATCTGAGCACGGTTCACCATGACCTTCTCAGGCTAGCCTCATCACACTGGTTGGTATTTCATCAGAACCGGACAAGGGTGTACTAAAGGTCACCCAAGTGGATCACCTGAGCTCCACACATATTCCAATGAGCCCTACCTCCTCTTGATGATCAGGGTCGAATTCTCCTGCAAAGATGGTGACTCCTTATCTTGCTAACTGGTCCCAGGACACAAGGAGGCAGAAGTGTCTGGCCAGCAGCTCTACTTTGCAGTTCAACTGGACTCTTACTATGTCCCCTGACAGAATTGTTCTCCTCTTGGAAGCCAGGGTCTCTACACCCAAAAAGCCCAGAGTTCTATGCAAATAGTAACAAAGAAACCTAAAAATTTCAGCAAAGATCAATTGGGGGATAGTTAAAAATTTAGAAACACTTAAAAGTGAAGAGTAAGAAAAGCTAGAAAAAACAAAAGTGGCCAGCTATGTAGGAGGAAAGACTAATGTATGATATCTCTGATGCTGAAAGAAGAAAGTTTTTTAAGAAATAGTTTTGATTAATTATTGTCTAATGCTTCTCTGAGAAAGGTACAGTAAGATAAAGATGGAGATTTAGCAAGAATTAGGGAACTTGAAGAGTGGAGTCAGGAAACAAAAGCCAGGGGTTAAAAATAGGAATAGGAGAAAAGAGAGTGAGAATGGTGAGTATAGACGGTTTGAAGATGTTTTTCTATAAAAGAAGAGAAAAAGGAGGTAGCTTGAAGGAAAAGGCACAAAGGATCTTCTTAAAGAGGTAGACATTACACAGCATGTTGATGGAATGACCCAAAAGAGAGGGAATGATCGAGGAGGCCCAATTATTCTGTTACAGATCTTCAATGAAAAGTACCCAGTAAATGCTAACTATTTTGGTTATTGTATATGCCTTTTAAGATCCAAACTTAATAATTATAAAATCATTTGCCTACTCTCTTGATATTTGGATTGAATTTTTGACTTCTAGCAGCTTTCTAGATAATATCGTCAATGTATCCAAAATTTAAGGTCTATGAACAATGCTGTGAAAAATAATAAAAAATTCACTGTTTCTTATAACCATGTAAAAACAAAATTATATATTTTGGGTATTTTTGCCCAGGAAAAGGGTTTATGTAGGCTAGTCTATTATTTGTGGAAATAAACCTGTTATTTCCGCAAAATACTTTAGAATTATTATAAGGTTTATTATTTGAGTACATTATTGTCCATAGGCAATAACAGAGTGGCCTGAGGATGCATAGGGCCACTAAAACAAAGCAATAAAAACAACAAACAATACACAGAATAAAGGATAAGGTCAATGGAACTGTTGCAAAACATTAAGTACAATTTGAGCGCTCTCATAGAAACTCTGCCCTTTTAAAAGTAACTATTGTGACTGGGTAAGCTAATCAGGGTGCCTGGTATTAGATCTCATCATACTTTGGAAAATCTAGGGCACAGACAATGAGAGGGTATGGTGTATAGTTTTTGTTATTTTGAACAAAAAAGAAAAAAGTGAACCTCTTTACTTGTGAAATTGTTCAATTTGTATGTGAGGAAAAGCCATAACTATAATCAATCAGAGCCTTTGTCCAAGTAAAAGATTACAGGGAATTATTGTCAGATGCTGGATTTTTTCCTTCCAGAGAAATGACAACCTTATATAGACCTTGAAATTTTCAAGAGCAGTCTTCCAAAACCCTTATAAAATATTAAACTAATATACTTGCAATTTTAGTACAAATCAGGAAACGCAGAAATTGCAGCACTCGAAGTTATATTAACTAAGTTCACAGGGCACACATGTAAGACTTTTTATTATAAAGCAGCCCAGTTTGAGGAGTTAATATTTCTTTGGGGACTGAATACTTGTATTTTTCATCTTCTCTGAACTAAGATTAGAAAACGAAAATAAGTGTTTGCATACTTCATTTAAAGTATAATTTCTTAGCATTGCCAAGATATTTGGCTGACCTCTGATTTTATATCAATATTTAAGGGAAAGTATTAAATGGGATAGCATTTTGACGCCAATTCAAAGGCTGTGTCATGTACTAGGGCTTTTACATATTTTATATTTATAATGCAGCAATTTTAGTTTGTGACTAGTTTCCATAGCATGTTTCCATCAGTTAAAAAGAGAAAAATATTTACTTTCTCAGGGAAAATCTCCAGTTTTTCACTTTTTTTAGTGCTACAACACTGAACAGAAGGGAATCATGCAGACAATTTAACATTCGATTTGCTTATTTTTCCTCATTAAAATTTTTCTCAGGCTGTGTTTGTTTTTAAAATTGTCCAAATATTTTGATGGGTTTAAATATTCTGGAAAATATGCACATTGATTTGGGAGCTAATAAAATACTTCTGAAAGCCATGATGGCATTTCTACTTGCCAACGTAAAAATGGGCACAAGTAAAATGCCCCTAAGTTCCCCACATTTCGGTTGAGGAAAAAATACATGCCTTTAAGAAATATGTCAAATCAACCACTGTGATTTTGTCATATGGGGACAGTCTGAGGAGCTGTGTGGAGCACACTTCAGAATTTGTCCAGTCAAGGGATAGAGGAGGGGACTATTTCTTTACCGATCCTTGTTGCTCATTGTGTTAACTCTCTCCTACCTGCACGTTGGTATGCGAGTCACAGGTTAGTCAAGCAGGTTCCCACAGGCATTACAGCAAAAATTCCCTGAGGTAGAAAGCAAGAAATTGCCGTGGAGGCAAGGTGCCGTCACGTGCTCCTTGTGTACACCTGGCTGTCATAATGACGCTGGGCTGGAAATATGTGAAGAGAACATGAGGTGGGGCACAAGAGGTGTCTAAATACCCCTTCATGATGAATTTAGGAAAAATAACAAGGCATAATCATCAACAGATGTGGTACTTGCAAATGGAGGGTTAAGGTGACACAGGAATACCCAAGATTTATCAAGGTGACTGTAATTTAAGAATGCCTAAGTCTAATCAATCATATTGTGTAAGTAAAGAAAAGATAGGCTATAGCTAGAGAATATATCCCATGTTTTCAAGACTGCATGGGGCGTATTGAGAAGAAGGAAAAAAAGTACTAGAGCATCTTTGCATGTACCTCCAATATGGTTACAAAGCGTTGTCTCTTATGAACTGTTCAGATATTTAGTCTGTTTAGCAACTTTGTCTTTAGTGAAGAAAGATATCAATCAATCTTTGCTTAATAACATTAACTAAGAATATCATCTTACTAACTTTATCTACTTTGTTTCTTGGTTCACCAAGCAGTTTTCTGATCTACTGTGGCTTCCTCATAAATTGGTCTACAGGGATAAAATGAACTCATTTTCAACTTGAAAATATTTAGGTCTTCATAGTCATGTTTATCATTGTAAATTAAAAAATTGGGCCATGGCTTATATATTATTCCTTTGTAAATGTGAATAGTAAAGATGAAGAAGACTGAACATTGTTGGGATATGATCATATATAATAGAAATGCACACTTGAAATCTATATGATCCTATTAACAAATGCCACCCCAATAAATTGAATTTAAAAATATAGCAAGCACGGATGTGACAAGGAAACTCAGATCCTATCACAAGAAGAGGATTACATTAAGTTCTAGAAAGAAAAGCAGTTGAGTGAACGTAGAACAATAAATGGCTTGGGAGGAATAGAAGGTATAGAGTGTGTTGACTCTTCTTCCTTGCTCTGTGGGCAAGTGAAGATGGTTTGGTAGACAATATAGTCTTCAATTAATGAGTGGTAGGGTGTTTGAGAAAAGGCTCAAGATTATATATAGCTTGGCTACTTGGACAGTAGAAGGGGCACTACAGGACCCTATAGATCAAATTACCCTAAATTTTCAAGTGGAATGTGGTATAACGGTAGCTTCCACCTCATCAGAATAGTTTCTCCAAGTTGGAGGTTTGATTTGATCCATTGTCAAAAGTCTATGGAGATGGTAAATAAATGTGATTGCAAAGCATTTGGTAAACATAAATTAATATAAAACTCAACATTAGCAACTTTCTAGCAAATTCCTCTGAAATAAATGGTATAGTTTGTGTAAAATTTCATAGAGTGGTTTCTTGATACATTAAAATGTTTTTCTCTTATTAGTGATGCTTTCATAGTTGGCTCGATTCACTTGATATCGGTGATCTACACTGTAATAAAATTTAAGCAGAGAAACTTAATACAGTCTGAATAGGAACCACAGCTTCATTGGGATTTAATGTATCATGTTGCAGCATAGCATTCTAATATACATAATTTCCTAAACTGTGCATTGACTTCAGGGAGTATTTAAATATTCAGCTCAATCTCTCCTAAGTGTCTAGAATATAGTTAACAGTATAATGTCCTGCATGCAGAAAGTAGAAAAGCATCCCTCCACACCCAGATCTGCCCGCAGAACAACAACAACAAAAGTGGGGCATCAACTGTATGAAAAAGCTCCCTGGCAGAGTTATTTTCAGAACATTTTTATAGGATACAAAAGGAATAAGAATCAATATTTCCTGAATGCCTACTATGTGACAGCCTTTTTACTAAAATTTTAACACACTTTAATTATCAAAACAAATCTGCAAGTATAGGTGTTCGTTACTCCCATTTCACTGTTAAGGAAACAAAGCTTAGCGATGCTGTGGGGGAACCGAGAATGGATACAGTCCTGTTTTCATTCTGTTCATATGCTTGACCAAGAGTCTGTGTCCAAATCTATGAACATGAGAGACATCTGCACAAATAGGTATCTGCCATCATGGGTATTTTAGCATATTTCTTCTTCAGACAGTCAAAGTAGGCATGTATTTCAGAAAGGACAAAATCTGCTGTTTTCTTAAAGACAAAAAGGAGCTGTCTGTCTGGTCTTTGCTTTCTTAGTGACAACAGGTGTGGCGGTTTCAGGGACTAAGCTCTGGCATGCTCCGACCATAAACTCTTGATGGCAAAGGCCATGACTTTGACTTCTAATTTCTAATTTATACCTGGCTGAAAAGAATCTTACCTGGAGTCAAAGCATGGTAGTAGTAGGTTATGTTTTAGTTACTGAAGTTTTGCTTCCTCTACCAGGGATGTCCAAACTTTTGGCGTCTCTGGGCCACACTGGAAGAAGAAGAGTTGTCTTGGGCCACACATTAAATACACAAACACTAATGAAAACTGACGAGCAAAAAAAAAACAAAAACGTTTTAAGTAAATTTACAATTTTGTGTTGGGCTGCATTCATAGCCATCCTGGGCCACATGCGGCCCGTGGGTTGGACAACCCTAGAAGACTCAAACCCTAAATTATTTCAATTATTTACAAAATAAACCAATGCTCACATTAATACAGTCCTGTACTTATTTGATATAAGTAAATGAAGAAAACATTTGGCAAATGCTCACTTTTATATTGAAGTGGTTTTGGCTTGTTAGCTGAGTGGCGAAGGATTTGGATATGAATATTTTCAGTTGGCAGTGAGGAGGAGAAAGAATTCTCCATTTGCTTCTCAACATTGTGAGTTTAAGGAATGCTTTGTGCTGTTATCCTGACAGACTTACAAATCAACATAAGCAAGAAATGGTAACCTGCAGTTTGCAATGGAAAATAATATTGGATAAAAAGATAAGTGTATTTTCATTTTCAAAAAGGTACAATCTGTCAGTAGGAGGAAAGGAAACTCTTATTTTGAGACTAAAGTATAAAATATCAACTTCATCTATCTTCACAGGCAAACAGATTATGATTCACTTGAACTGTATCAAAGACTTAAATACAGGAACAAACTTCAGAGGAAGCCACCTTATAAAGGGGTGTAATGTGCAGCCTCTAGAACAGCCCCCAGTGGTCGCTGTCTCTTGGTATTCTCATTCTTGTGTAACCCCCTACCATTTAGTGCGGGTTAGACTTAGTGAACAGAAGAAGGTGGGACTCATGGTGTGTGTCATATAAGCCAGTGTGGTCTTTCTCTCTCTCAGATCATTCGCTCGGGGGTAGCCAGCCGCCCTATTGTGAACAACTTTATGGTGAGAGCCTAGTGGCAGGAAACTTAGATCTCTCTCCAACAGCCATGTGAGTGAGCTTGGAAGTGGATCTTCCAGCCCCATTCAAGCCTGTGGGTGACTATGGCCCCAGCTGACAGTTTGTGCGCAGCTTCCTGAGAGACTGAACCAGAACCATCCAGCTAGGCTGCTCCCAGATTCTTGATCCTGAGAAACTGTAAGGTAATAAATGTTCATTAGTTTAAACCACTACATTTTGGGGCAATTTGTTGTGCAACAAGTGGGTAACTAATACAAGGGGGGAGGAGTGATAACATGGCAGTCCAGCCTGGACAGGATTGGGCCAGGGATTCATTTCACCAAGAGGACGAGACAGGAATGTATCCCATTTACGTAGGTCGGCTGAGGGCAAAGAAAAGCAACTATATGTGCAGATCTCGAGAGTCAGCATGTTAAGGCTGAAAGACAGGAGAGCCAGCAGAACTGACACACTAGGGAAAGTGGGTAACCCCACTTTCCTAAGAGTTTAAACCCTAAGGTCAGTAGAGGTTGCAGGTGAATTTGACCTTAATGGAGACGGCTATGGAGAAGCTAGAATCATCTCACAGATTGGGAGACTATAAGATCTGTGATGTGGAAGTTGTCCTAATTACCAGAGTTCAGTCAATTAAATAGGTATGGTTGCTACCCTCTAAGAAATTGCATGTTTAAATGGATGAATTGACATGAGCAAAGGAGTAACTCTAAATTCTAGAGCATGCTCCTCCTCCTTCTCCTCCTCCTCATTTCTCTCTGCCTCCAGCCGAGCTCAGGCTCTCGTACTTCATTACTACCAGGTTGTTTCTTGTTTGTTCCCCTTGTCTCCTCAGCTAGACTGTGGGCTGCTGAGGGAAAGGGTCATGTCTCATTCAATAATCCTCCTCTAACCACAAGTTCTTATTTGAAATGTGAGTCTGTGTGGACTTATTTCTGTATACCTTCTCTGAAACCACAAACATTTTGGATTACTGTACATGAATCATGTCAAGTTGCCACCATCTTGATTCTAATAAAGTTCAAAGCTCTCTGGGTTATTTGTTTCTACCCTCGTCTGCTTTTCTATACTATTGAATTTTTGCAAAGGTATATTTTTTATACTTACTGATTTTAGAGAGAGAGAGGAAAGGAAAAGAGAGTGAGAGAAAAACAATGATTTGTTGTTCTACTTATTTATGTGTTTGTTGGCTGATTCTTGTATGTCCCCAGACCAGGGGTTGAACCAGGGGTTGAATCTTGGTGTATTGGGACACTGCTCTAACCAACTGAGCTACCCAGCCAGGGCTGCAAAGGTGTATTATCATTTCCTTTATGTTAAGGGCACTATGATGTGCTGTAAAAAACTAGGAGGACATACTACTGTAGATAAGATAGACATGAACCCTGCCATCCTGCCATTTGCTACCCATGTAGTCTGTACAATATTAGGAAAAAGTAATTGAACAATAATACAGTTAAGCTGTGGCAGATCCTGAGAATGTTTGAAGGCAGTACCCATGATGCCTCATGATATTCCCCAATGGAGGATCCTTTTTTTGATCTGACACTCTGCAGAAAGTGATATTTCCTACCAAAGAAGACTTCATGAGATCCTTCTACACAGAACTCTCTTCAGGACAGGGGGATATGATTACATCAAAGGATAGAGGCAAAGAACACAAATGTTGGAAAGAAAGAAAAATGAAGTTTCTTAAAAGCAGGGAGTTAGCAATTGTCAGAGCATGTTGAAGCTAAGCAAGACCTTAGAAAATAACTCCTTAAACCTTGGTATCTAAACATTTTTATTTAAGCAAGTGTATTTTAAGTGTACCTTAAAAACACCTTAACACGTGTATTAAATGATTCATTATAATTCTATAAAATTAGTAACTCTTTCTAATATGTTTTATGTACATTTAAAGTTATTTCTTTTAGGAATCTCTCCTATGTAGTCCCATAATCCCTTGTTCTATACATACATAAATTTGAGTACTTTAACATTTAATTGTCCATTCCCACCCAATAAATTGAGGGCTTTTAATGAGAGCAGGGACCTGTCTTTCTAGATGAATTCTCTGTCTCCAGTCTCTAACTCAGTGCCTCACACATGGAATGTGCCCCACAAATATTTGTGTAATGGTAAAGGAATAAATGCATGGAAGTAAAGAAGATTTTTTAAAGAACAGTTTTCATATATGTGCTTTCTTCAAAAAGATAGAGAAAACAATAGGTAAGAAATGAAATCAACATGTAGGGCTGTTGAAGCATGTCTGATGATAAAACTTCTGCTCAGAGTACAAGCATTCATTATTTTTCATTCATTGCTTCATTTATTTATTAACTTCCTTCTGCATACTGAACACTGCCAGATTTCACCTCTCCTACTTGGCCCCTGGAGCCTTCCTGGGAGCCTCTTTCTAGGTTTGGCCCTGGCAGAGAGGCCAGCCATTTCTGGACTTACTCTCTTTCCTATCTTTTGCTTTGAAGAGTCTGATATTAAACATCTCCAGCATGCTCATTCATAACCAGCTGAAATATTTGAACTGAATTCTGCCAACAATGGCAGCCATAAAGGTATATGAGCAAAGAAGCAACACTGCAAAACAAGGTTCAGGAAGGTTCTCCCATTGATGGTGACTAGAAGTGTTTTTCCCCCTCTGTCTGATGTTAAAGATCTGAAGTTTCTAAGAAAAGGAAATCCATGCAATGCTAAAGAATGAGGAGCAATGAAATATCTGGTACTTAGTTCCAAAAGGGCACCACTTATATGAGTTCAGTGACAGAGCTGTGAGAAGGCAGGGTCCTGGGACCCTCAGTGGTAAAGGGGAATGCATATTAACTTTGAAGGAGAGAAAGTATTTAGATAAGGAATAATGCATATGACTTGTTTACAGGAAAACATAGAGCATAGCTTTGTTGTAGCCATGATTTCTAACTTCAAGGTTGGACTGATTCATTTGAAGAGTTCAATAAAATGAAGATTTGTGTGATCTCTCAATACCCTCCAGCCAAACACAACCAGGGACACACCTAAAGTTGAAGGAAGTTGGTTTATCAATTCATTGCAAAGGGGGAGACCACACACCTTAAAGACCATGCAGTATCTTAAGAAGAGGGTATTAGAAAAAATACTTACCATATTCGGGCTTGTGCTAGTGATTTGGGGGATGGTCCAAGGAAGCAGGACTTTTGCTCTGGATTAAATGCTGTCAAGAAGCAGGGGTAATTCTTTGATTAGGCATCTTCATAATTCTTACTTAGAAGGTGGAAATAAGAAAGCAATGCTGTCATTGTAATTAGTAAAGAAGTAGCAATCAGTCATATTATCCAGGATAAGGAATATTTGGCCATTTTCAGAGTTTGGACAATGTTCTTGTTGATGTGTGTGCTGTGCTGATACTGATTACAGATCGGTCATCACAGTTACCTAGTGGCCTTGTCTGATGTTGGTGTTGTGTGGAATTGCTTGTGTTCAACAGGAGAACACCATGTCCTAGCTGTGAGTACCAGACCAACTTCCAGATGTCAGAGACTGCTTTTCAATTTTTCAGATGCAGTGCAAGAAAATGATTCATTGGTGGATAAGAAATCTGTTTTTCTGAGAAGATGCCTATGTGAATCTGATTGAGGGGATCTGAGGATCCAGACTTCAGAAACACTTCTGGTAGAAAATAAGGCTGAACAAGAGGAGTAGATTGTAGAGATCCTTGAAAAACAGGCTAATAGGTCTGAATATGATTTTTCCATCAATAGCATCCATTAAAGGAATATGAGCAAAGAAGTAACATTGCAAAGCAGGGTTCAGGAAGGTTCTTCTGTTGGAGGTTAATAGAAGGGTTAGACAGAGCATAAGAGATGGGGGGCCAGGCTGGGGACGAGCAAGGAGAACATGGACAGACAAACCACCAGCTAGGAAACACATGCAAGGGTCTGATCCAGACAAGACTATAAATTGGATTAAAATATTGGCAGTGAGAATGGAAAGAAAGTATTGGATGTGAAAGACATTAAATAAAAATCTAAAAAAATATTTTTTAAAGAATCTAAAAGTCATGTACTATGAGCCTAGAGGGCAATGACTTACCTTGATTTTCTTAGCTCCTAGATTTGAGTTGGGGGTACAGTATGTGCCCAGGACCTACAGGACTGACTCCATTAGCCAACTAATAGGATTATGTAACTCACAGAATTGGGGAAAATCAAGAGTGATTTGGGAATAGTTTGGAAGGCAAAGTTACTTCAAAAAAGGCGCATTCAGTTTGGTCACATGGACTTTCTGTGATGGTGAAACAGCAAGAGGAGACATCTAGTCAGAAGTTAGCAAAGTGGCTTTAGAATGTGAATGCAGGACAGAGGGTGACTGAGTGGAAGGGCGGAAGTCATGGCAGTGTGCGGAGTTTCTAAGGGTGGGTAGGAGTAAGAAGGGAAGGCAGAGTCAGCCTCCGCTTGAATTGGCATGACAATGGTTGTTTCCTATATTAGACAAGGACTTGTCACTGGGGGGAAAAATATTTATGTCTATCTTGGGAACACAGTGTAGGTCTTAAGAGAATGTTCGTGGAGTCAGCAGACAGAGTTTCCAGTACCTCTTTGCCCCAATCATTTGTGACTTTTTATGTATTTAACTTCTCTAAGTTAAAAATTCCTGGTCTGTAAAAAGGAGATAAATGTAAAGCGAAGCTCTTAAAGATGGGTCTAGAAAGAACATTTAATACAAACCTCTTCTAGGGATGTATGAGGGATGACATGCAGTAAGTATAGTCAAGCTTCAGTTTGTCTTCAAAAACCATGACCTTTTAAGTAGGAGTGACTGTCTTCAGTGACCATGCCCTTTCATATCACAGGACAAAGACTGAGAACTTAAACTTACTCAGTTGCTGTCGAAACAGTGGCATTTTCAAAGCACTCTCCAGAAACCCAATAAGTAGAAAACATGCGGGAAAATCCTTTTAACTTGACCAGATAATACCATATCCAACCACTAATGGAGTTGTTCAATAAAAGCAAATACATTTGAGATAGCTCTTACTTAGCCCATTCAAAGTTTTTTAAAATTGAATTTTCAGACAGCTCACTTAGAACATGTTTTTCTCATTAAAATCGAACCAAAAGGTGGCAGTGTTCTATACAAATGTTCATCAGTCCCTTAACTATTACCCATATATTTTGTAAAATAAATGTCTCAATAGTATACCTTATGAGAATCGGAAAGAAAAAAAACACTCAGGCTTCACTGAGAAAGTTTGAGATTTATAAGAAAGCATCTTAAAATGCAGTGCAGAACATAACACAGTGTGTTAGAGTACTGTGTCTCCACGAAGGTCCCTCTAATACACCAGATGTTGGGGATAAAGACGCCTGAAGCGTAATTTCTATACCTACTTCATACATGGTCTTCTTCTTGCTTAGCACACTGTCCATCTGAATGTGCTAAAAAATTGATGAAGGTTTTGTTTTCTTACATGATCTTTACTTCCCAACCTTCTTCTCAGTGTGGCCTGCCAGCTTTCTGCAATGATTTATGTAATCTAAAGGAAGAGAGCACTGGCCTGCATTTTAAAATGTCCAGGTTTTAATTCAGCCTCTATCCTTATCATAAAATGGAAGAAATAAACATTAATTGAGCATCTACCGTGCATCAAACCAAGACATATGTAATCTTCCTAAGTAGTAAAGGAGATCCCAAAAGGTAAATATCACTAGTCACACTTTAAAACAGGCTCAGAGAAGTTAAATAATCCACCCAAAGACATTGGCTGGGATGTAAACATTTCGGCTAACTTTGGAGTCCCCAGTTCTTTTCATGATGTCATCTCTTAGGACTATTAATATTTCTCGGATGTTATTTGATGCTATAGTTACAGAAAGCTACCAAAAGAACTTTTTGAGGATATCAGGACATTTCCGTAGAGACTATTTTAATAATTCACAGCATGAGTTAGATGTGAAATATAGAGATCTGGAAGTGTCTGTTCTCAGTGAGTGCCTTTTAATGTCAGAATACATTTATTAGCTACATTGTGACATGATTCAATTTTATACTTAAAGCTATGTGAGAAAGAAAGACTGAATTACAACATAAGACCAGTGTCTGCACCTTATTTTTACGCATTAGCCTCCATAGTTTTGGGGGGGAGTTGGATTTCCAATGCTGTGAGGGACTTTAGATTCCCCAGTATTGTGCTTTTCCAGCCCAAGTCTTTGACAGTCTCTGCTAAAATTCAATTGGTGTTGTGACCTGACTTTTTTCCCCTTACTTTTTAGTGAAACAGCCTATTTCTCTGAAATATTTTGAGGCTGTTCTTACCATTTCCTGCTGGGTGGGACTTTTTTGGCCATGCCGTTTGCTTAAACTATGAAGCCATTTCAAGTAGACATGTTTTATCATCCTTTTTTTCCTCTTTAGAGGAGCCTCCCTCTAATTTAAGGTTGTTAATAACCTCACCAAAGTGACATTTCTAATAATGATTTATTTATTTTTCTCATTGGAAACACAGAATGAAGGGCAGTGGTTTTTCAGCACTAGTACTAATTCTAATCTAGTGCAAGAAAAACTATAATGAGTTGTTGATTATGTATCTTTTAAATAAAATTGTGTTATAAAGGGGAGTTATTTTAAATATAAATATAAATAAAGCTAATAATTTAAAAATATATGAGAAAAACAGCTAATGTCAAATAAAGCTAATAATGCCTTAAAATATAGCTCATCCATTTGGACATTGAAAAACCAAAAACACAGTTTCTAAAGTCACTGTTGGAGAAGAAAAGACATTGGACTAACTCACTTAAATAAGTCTTTAGACATGTGTTGTTACCTCCTCCTCATCATTATTATCAAGACACTTTATTCACAACAGAATGTGGCATGTGCGCCCATTTACATTTCATCCATTTACATTTCATCGTGTAATCAAAGCAAGGGATATGCTCTTTGGGAATTTTTTTTTTTTTTTTAGTTTTTTTTAAACATTATTTATTTATTTATTTATTTTTTAGAGAGAGGAGAAGGGAGGGAGAAAGAAAGGGAGAAACAGCAATGTATGGTTGCCTCCCACATGGCCCCCACTGGGGACCTGGCCTGCAACCCAGGCATGTGCCCGGATGGGGAATCGAACCGGGACCCTCTGGTTCCCAGCCCACGCTCAATTCACCGAGCCACACCAACCGGGCTCTTTGGGAATTTTTTAATGAAACAGAAGAGAAAACAACAAATACTGTATTAAGCCAATCCATACAGTAGATTATTGAAGGTGAAGGAAAAAGTGGACATCTTTTCCCTTTCTCAGATGCAAACTTGAATGCTGTTTTATCAAATTATTTCAATATTTCCTGCTTCATTAGAGAGAATTTTCTCATTTTGAAATTCCCATGAGAAGGTATCCTGACTTATCCTTAGTAGGTTACCTTTAGCTGGCTGGCTGCATTCCAGCATAATGCTAATGAAAGCAGATTAAACTTTCTTCCACCTCACCTCTTCCTGTAGCCAGCTGTCCATCTGTGTGTTCGATATTCCTAATTCAAGGGGTCAAAGAGTGTGGGAGGATCAGGCATCCTTAAACAATCAAACAAACAAACAAAAAAACCCAATTCACAGTATGTTATACTAATGTGAATGAGCACTGTCATCTCACTCCATGTAATACCAATAACGATGCCTTATTTTCAAACGTTGTAGAGAAAATACTGGAATGATAGTCAATAAACTGAGGTTCTGGTTCTAACTCCATTTCTAACCTTGAGGCAATCCTTGAAAGTTAGTGAGCCTCTCTTGGTCTCAGTTTCCCAATCAGTAAAGCAAAGCACTTTTAAGTCATCGAGTTCTCTAAGATGTCCAGATTTGAGACATTAGCAAAGACCACAACATCTGTATTTGATGATGGAAATAAATTGGAATAGCTATAAATTTATTAAGTAAAACACTGAGCACTAGCAAGGGGGTTGCATTCATCTGCTATGCGATATTTTGAAATTCTCTAAACTGCATGACCTTTTCTAAGTATCAGAGCATCATATAATTTACTTTATCCTGTTAGCATATATGCTAATGAAAACAAGTAAAATTCCTAGTTACAAAGCTGCTTAGAATTCTTTGGAAATCATCTTTAGTGAGCATGCAATATATATAACTAACCTATTAAAATGGCTAAACATGTCTTCTAAACAAACATGTTAATAGATTTACTACTTTGAAGGGAAAAAAATAAGTGAAAAGCCATTTTATTTTCTTTTAGAGAAGCCAAAATGTTTCTGTCATTTACTTTTTAAAATTAAGAATAGAGAATATTGTCTAGTAGTTGATAAATTTAGCAAGGAAGGAGAGGCAAAGCTTAGAGAGGAAATAAAAAATGAAAATGAAGGAAAATAAATAGAAGAAAAGGAGAAAAAGAAAAAGATATTTACAGAAATAGAGAAATGGACAAGTCAAGAACAAGGAGTCAAGAAAAACATCAGAAAAGCTTTCATAGAAGTAAAAAAGCAAGAACAGATAGGCACTTAACAATGGGATATAAGTTATTCTAAGAGAAGTTATTACAGAGAAAAAGCTTAACAACGGCTTTTAATGAAACAACTTTCATAAACAGATTAGTTTTAAGCAATGACAGGCATATAAGGGACAATAACCTCTTAGTACTTACCTCTGAGCCAATTGTAGAGAAAATCAAGAACACATCAGAGATTCCCCCGTGTTATTGCCGTTAATTAAAATTAACTTCTCCAATGGGCATTCACTAATGTAAAATGATAGGAACTAGAAGCTGATGTCTCCTTTAGGAAGAGGATAAGAAAAATTTAGAATAGAATTTAAAAAAACAATTTTTTAAAATAATTACTGTATTGTTTTTCCAATACAGTTGTCTGCATCCTCTCCCCTCTCCTCCCCCAACTCCTCCATCCTCACCTCCCTTCCCTGCCTCCCTCCTTCCCCTTGGTTCTGCCCATGTGTCCTCTATAGTGGTTCCTGAAAACCCTTCTCCCCATAGTCCCCTCCCCCCTCCCCCTGGCTATTGTTAGACTGTTCTTAATTTCAGTGTCTCTGGTTATGTTTTGCTTGCTTTTTTCTTTTGTTGATTATGTTCCAACAAGTTAAAGGTGCGATCATATGGTATTTGTCCCTCACCGCCTGGCTTACTTCACTTAGCATAATGCTCTCCAGTTCCATCCATGCTGTTGCAAAGGGTATAAGCTCCTTCTTCCTCTCTGCTGCATAGAATTCCATTGTATAAATGTACCATAATTTCTTGATCCACTCATTTGCTGATGGGCACTTAAGTTGTTTCCAGCACTTGGCTATTGTAAATTGTGCTGCTATAAACATTGGGGTGCATAGGTTCTTTTGAATTGGTGTTTCAGGGCTCTTAGTGTATATTCCCAGTAGTGGAATGGCTGGGTCAAAAGGCAGTTCCATTTTTAGTTTTCTGAGGAAGTTCCATACTGTTTTCCACAGTGGCTGCACCAGTCTGCATCCCCACCAACAGTGCAGTAGGGTTCCCTTTTCTCCACATCCCCTCCAACAGTTATCTGTTGCTTTGTTGATGATGGCCATTCTGACTGGTGTGAGGTGGTATCTCATTGTGGTTTTAATTTGCATCTCTCTGATGGCTAATGATGTTGAGCATCTTTTCATATG
>PVJI01021676.1:0-26763 GCA_004026765.1 Micronycteris hirsuta
CATGTTCTTCTGAGAGAAAAATACACAAGCAGAATAGTGAGGATATGAGAAAAGCATAGTTAATGTTTTGTTAATATGAAAAAATTTATATTTTCTAAAATGAGCACCTTACTGTAAACATGGACAAGTAACTTTATTTTGAATAAATATAAGTATATACATATGTGTGTATGTCTACATATCTCTCACAAAGTTAATGGTGCTGACAATTATTACATATGCACACAGTTCTTAGTATTTTAATTTTTTCTATAATTAGAAAAATGTTAATTTAAATAGAAACTAATATCTGTTACAGGAGCTCAGTAGATGGTAAAACCACATAGGATAACTCAATCTTTTAGTATAATACATGCACATAATGGGAGCATGAAGCTAAAGTTTCTGGGTCCTCTCCTAAAATGTGACTATAACAAAGATAGAGTTTATCTGTGAGCTAGAAATTGGCAGAGAGCTAAAGAATATATATCTCTCGAGAAGTGGACAAGTTCAGAAACAAATAAGCTCTGAGTATAATCAATGATCTACTGACTCAATTTTTCTGTTTTTAGAAAATGAACAAAAACAGTGAATTGGCAAGCAGAGTGGTAATGAAAGAACAGATGAGAAACTGGGAGACTTTACACCAGCCAGCGCATGAAAAATAATTTTAAAGGAGAAATTTTTAAAAGATAAAAAGTAAAGGAATCTACCAAGGCTGCCTTCCCCAGTGGGGCCCAATTCACCTGATTCTGGGATTGGTGCTCATATATAGCTCATGACTAGGAATTGCTGAGAAATGACCTTTTTTGGTTGTAATATTTTTAAACAATAAGTGAGAAAAATATGAAATGGTCAAGGTGGCTGGGGGAAAATATTTGAATTTTCTTAAGTACTTATATCTGTGTTTAAATTGTGACTTCGAAAGAATGAAGACTTCAATTTAAAAGATTGAGTGTGATTTATGTTTGCTACTTCTGGAAACTCAGGTTAAAAGACTGTAAAATAGTCAAGGCTCAAAAGAGTATGAGTAGATATGACAACAGATGACAGATAGCAATAAAACTGGAAGATGAAAAGCAGATGGTAACAAAGAAAATGGAAGAGTGCCCCTGAAGAGAGGGAGCCCCTCAGAGGACTTTCTTATAATCTTTTTGCAGGAAGTCGGTTAATACTAATAATAGCACCTCATGAGTGCCTGCTGTATTTCAGTTACTTTAAAAGTACCTTACATAAAAATTTTACTTGTTCATTACAACTGTTCTTTGGGGAAAGCAAGGTTATCATCCTCACTTTACATATGGGGAAACTGAGGTGCAGAAAAGCTAAGAAATTTGTACAAATTCACACACAGCTAGTAAATGGCAGAGCTGTGGTTTAAACTCAGCCTGAGTCTCTGTGCTTCACTGTGTGTCATTACTCAGGAAGGAGAGGATAATAAGGTGTGCACAGTCATCTTGGATGGAGCCTGGATGCTGAGAAATGCCTGGCGCCCTCAAACTTTGACCGGATTGTTAGGTGTAGTGACCAAGGAGGGATAAACCTGAATAATGTTGTTTATGGGGTAAAAATACTTTTCAAGTAAAAACAAACGAAAAATACACCCAAAGATAAAGAATGCACTTAATAAATGGGAAAATGAATGCTAAAAAACAAAACCGTAATAATTCATGAAAAAAATTGTGAAAGAAAAGCATGACACCCCAGAGACTGAAGCACTGTGTCAGAGAAGAAACAGCCATAACCATGGGAAGAACTGGAAGCCAGGAACCAGTTCAGTGGTCTTCAGTTCTGACTAAACATCTGAATCACCTGGTGGTAGAGTTAAAACATTTGAAAGCCCAGATCTCCCCTGTGGAAAATTTGGTTCGGCAGTTCCAGGGCTCAACCCGAATAATCTGCCTTTTAAAATGTTCTGCTGATGATTTTGACTTAACGAGGTTTCAGAGCTGTGAATACAAGTTTACCACATAGAGGTGGTACAGCCACAGTTAGATCAAGGCTCAGGAAGGTGAGGAGAGTGGCTGAGAACTAATTAAAATGCAGTAACAATTCTATTTCTAGAAAAATCCTACATTTCCATGCATATAAAATGTGCCAAGATGTATATCCAAGAAAGTTTGCTAAAGCATTGTTTGTGATAGCAAATACACTGACGGGATTCTCGGCCAGAAGGGATGGCTTATGCATGTGATTCATGTGATATCCGCACAATGAAATTTAAAATAAATAAAGTGGATCTGATTCTGTTGCTGAAAAAAAATCTTTAAGAAAAATTGTTAAATAAAAAGTTTCAGAACAGTATTAAAATATAATTCTGTTTGTATAGATGTAAAAAAGGAATTTCTAGGCGTCCATTTAATAGGCCCTTAAGACTTTTCACCCAGGTGGGCTGGGGATTGGGGAGGCAGAGAGGGAAAGGGGAATTTCTACTTTTTAATTTATATCCTTTGGTAGTGTTTTTTTTTTTACAATGATAATACATTATTATAATAAAGGAATGAAATGTACATGAAAAAATTTCTGACTAATTCATTGTAATCACTATAAATGCCCTGCTCTTAAAATAGGGTGTAGAGAGTTACTTCTAAGTACAATGGAGCAAATTGGAGAAGGTATCATATCTAATACCTATGAGGTGACATTGTATGGCGGTGGTAAGCTATAAAAAAAAATGAAGACAAAGCAAAGGATCTTAAGCACCCAAGATGTCACCAGAAGAACAAAGGTGCAACAACGTTCATGGAAATAGATTTAAAGTATAGCATTTCAGAAGAAAGAATAAAAAATGAACAAGAGACATAATGTACAGTTTGATAAGACGATTACTTGATTACAAGCAAAAGCTTTTTTAAAGCCAATGACAGAATACATAAAAGGACTTGGTCAGTGTACCATTTCCAGGTCCTCAGGTGGCCCTTGGCCTTGGCAATGGCCCATTCGTTCGCTTTAGCTTTGTGGGTCATCCTTTTCATGGAGAGCCTGGCATAGAGCAGTCTTTGGGGGAAAAATTCTTTCTATTCAGAATTCAAAGATTCTTCCCAATTGGTTGAAGAAAGTGTGCAAAACATACAAAACAGTAACTATAAAACACAACTTAAAGTCTAAAAGAGTGTATATTCAAGCTACAGGCACAGCACGGCTCCAGAAGTGGCCTGTCCGTCACCTGCCTCCCTCTGTGCAATCTGAGGAAGGGCAGGAGCAAAGACTTGCCCGTTTCCTGTTGCTTTCTATAAAGACGTATCTTTCCAGGAGTGTTTCACACCAAAACTGCTTAGTTTAAGCAGAACCTCACACAGAATCTTAGTATGTATTTACTGTCTTTGCATAGGTGCTTATTTATCTGAATAATTCAGGCACCCTCTTTCTTTTATATATTTTTAACCTTTCCTGCTTGTTGCTCACTCCCTAGCAACAGAGTATTCCTGCTGCGGAGTGCGTCTGTGGGGAGGTAGGGCAAAAGTTTCAAAGGGCTTCCAAGTAGCTCTCCTACCTTCCAGAGTATAGTTAGGTGTGTAGTGTTCGTGGACTTTATGAGTTTCAATCAACATCACCTCCTTGGTGTAGTAACCAGCTTCATAGTGACATTATAATATCCCCATGTCTGGGGAAAGCCTTTAGAATCTCTCGAAACATTCCCACACGCGTTATCTTATTTTGGATGCTACACAGTTACAGTTCCACTTTGGCTCAGAGAGAGAGACCATCCCAGAGGTGCGAGGAGAGAATGTGTACACCTGCATGGTTCCCGCCCAATCTCCTGACTCCCACCCTACAACCTAAAATGGAACAGTGGAGATGCCGGATCTATCTCTGGGTTAGCCTCCTACTTACTCTAATGCAGTAAGTGATCAAAGACTTGACTGTTAATTTAACGTAGCTTATTGCCTTAATCAGCTATATTGACACCTGGCAGCTCTACTCTCCCCAGCTCAGCTCAGTGTCTGACAAAACTCTTGAGTACAATTTTATCTCTTTATGTTGTGGGCAGTTTTAAAAAACACAGAAATTGACTGAGAATAATATAACCTTGCCATTTTCACACTGCACAAATTAATAAATGTGTATAACTTTGTTACCAGTTTCCCTGGGTTTTGAAATAAAACTTGAAACTCTACTCACATGAAGTAGAAGCTTCATAACTCCCCTCAAGGGTCTCATTGTCTCCTACCTTCCCCAGAGGCCAGCACTGAAGTGAATCTGACGTGTACACATTCAGGGCATGTTTTCCTACTTTGGTTCCATTCACTTGTAACCATAAATAATATATAACATTATTTGTGTTTTAAAAATTGTATATAAGCAATAAATTTTGTATTAGCCTTTGCATTTCACAGTTATGCTTTTATAGTGAATTAAATTAAAGTGATCCAACTTCCATCAAGGCACAATCAAATCCAAGTCTCTTTTATAATCATTTTTTCTCAGCTTTCATATCTCATGACTAGAGTTAAGGCAAATTTGATGAAAGTTAGAATTATCCTCAACTGGGTTACAAGAAATAAGGAGGTTTTATCTCTGTTGGGTGGTCTCTTTGTGAAAAGTAAGCATATCATTCCCCTGAAAACAGGACCTGCATAGACTGCTAGAGCTCTTTAAAAGGAGGGGAGCTGATAGACACCCTTGACCATGCCAAGCTCTGGCCTCCCACTTGGGGAATCACAGGATTAACACAAAGTAGTTAAAAATGCTCATTTAAATATTTTTTGGACATTTTCTTAAAACTGAAAACAAATTACAGAAACGAGATGGGCTTCTGAGGTCCCCTATGCCAACTGTCTTAACTTACTATGACACTGAGACAGAAAAGGGTAAGTGACTTGCACAAGCAGTTAGCCACACCAGGACTGTTCTCACGCCCTCTGATCACTGGTTCATGTTCTTTATACTAGTTACTGGTACCAAACTGGACACAGTGGAGGCATCCCAGGGCTTACTTGTAGTGGTCAAAGGAGAAGCAAGCATGTTAGTCTCTGGGCCCTGTATCTCCTTTCGCCCAAGGTGCCTCACCTTTCAGTAATTGCTGCCGTCTTCTCACAGCTACTATCTGTCTGCGTAGGATGTGGTGACTCTTTAAGTGCGTGCTGACAACAGTTTTCAGATGAGCTCTTAATTGTCTGATGTCTTCTGCCTTTGCTTTCACCTCATTGGCAAGATGCCATTATTTGGGCTCAGTTCATTTGATGGAGTCTCAAATATTCATCTAAACACTTAGATTTTGGGGGGCCAAGTTACCAAGTAATATTATTATCACCTTTGTATTCATTTACATATCATGCTAACATAAGTAAAAAGCAGGCATTCATAACATGGCTATTTTGGTCCAGTTAAAAATGTAAAGCTTCTATACAATGTCATCTTTGGAAGTAATTTAACTCTATAGGATGTACATTTTTTTATCCTCCTTTGGACTATTTTATCAAATAATGGTATATTAGTAAACACTCTTGGTTGTCTGTCCAAACAAAACCCCCTTCTTCATCACTAAAAGAACTGAGATGCTATCAAGGGTCTGTGGCACACTGTGTTTTCCAAAGATAAGTACACTGATCTCTATCCTATCCCACATGCTCTTCTTACAATGTGACATTTATGGGACTCCTCAGACCTGTAACCACTTTCTCCAATAGAATATGCTGGAAGTGATGTCATGGGACTTGGGAGGGTTAGGTCATAATAAGCAGTGCAGCTTAAACGTGGCCCTTTTTTTCTTGGGATGATTGCCCTTGGAACACTGTGACCATTTTGCAAGGAAGCCGGGCATCCTCTTGGAAAGGCCCGGTGTGGATGCTTCAGCCACACATCCAGCCGTTACAGTCTTCCAACCAACACTGAGCATCAGCGCTAGATGTAAGAGTGAGAAGCCTTCAGAAACTTTCACTTTAAGTCTTCCAGCTCAGGTTTCAGGCATCAAGGAATAGAAAGAAAACTTCCTGCTGACCCTTGTCAGAATTCTTAACCCACAGATTCCATAAGCACAATATATGGGTGTTTTATGCCACTTAGTTAGTTTTGAGGTAATTTTTAATGTAGCTATCATAATTGGAACAATACCACACAATAAAGTCCATGATATTCAGAGGCACTCACTCTATCTCTACCCCCAGGGAAGGACTCTAATTAAACTAAGCAAGAGGTTCTCAATTAGCGGCAATTATGCCCCCAAGTGGCATTCAGAAATGTCTGGAGACATTTTTGTTGTCACAATGGGGGAAGCAGTGCTTAAGGCATCCAGTGAATAGAGGCCAAGGATGCTGCTGAACACCCTACAATACATAGAATAGCCCCTCTCCAGCCCCAACAAAGCAGTGTCTACCCCAAATGTCAATATCGCCATTGCTAAATTAAGCCAACCAACAGCCTTGTGTGTACAGACCTTACCAATTTGTAGTGACCTACAGAAATTCTTAAGAGACTGGTGGAAGAAGAAATGATGCTAGGGTATCTTATCAAAAGGAGATTAAATTCCTAGTATCTGATTCTAAACACTAAGATGAAGTTAGAGACCAAAAATGGTCACAAAAATACCAGCTATACTCCCTTGTCTGATATGAGAATCCAGCTGAAAATTTACAGCTATGATAATACTGTTTTCCATTTCCTTAAAAAAAAAAAAACACCTATCCTTATAAATTTCTGTAATGAAGAAGACTAAAGAAACCTGTACGTCAGAAATAATGACCACATTTTATGGACATAATTTTAATATATTGGGTTCTTCTTTTCTGAGTATTTAAATCGATTGCCCTGGCTAATTAATATTTAGAATGTAATCCGAGATTTCTTAAAGTATAAATATTTAAATGCCTTTCTTAGTCAAAAAGCTTTAGAATTTCCCTTTACCCTCTTTGGCATAAAGAGAAATTAAGTAATGACTCTGGTAGTTTTACCTTAAAATAATGTGTTTGAGTAATTATTGTCATGTGAAATAATTGTTGCACTGTAGTGTTTAAAAAGATTTTCCCTGATAGAGTGTATTTTTTCCTCATTTGTGATATATAATTTGCCTGGAAGAATGCTATAAACTTATTTTTATAGTCAGATTTATGTTTCTTCCTTTCTATTTTTTGATAGAATCTGTGAGGCATGGAATTGGATTTCTTGAATTGTACAAGACACAATGTGAAAATTACTGCTTGGTAGCATATGCATTTGGGCTCTCAATCACCCCTATCTACAGAAAGTGTTAGACCCCACACTGTTTTAGAGAGAAATATTAGCTCTGAGTGGGTGTATTTCCTGGTTTCATCTTCTTTTTGTAGGATGGTGACTTTTTCAACAGGCTCCCCAGCTTTCTGTAGTCATCTTTAGTGCTAATCACAAATTATCCTCTCTCATTCCATGCAATGGTAAGATTACCCCTCCACTCTCTCTTGAAGTTCGGAATGCCATGTGACTTCTGGTCAGGAGCTGTAAGAGTCAGCAGCGTGCTTTGCTGCGTTCTCTTGTGCACCTGTCATTATGGCCAGCAAGGCTCCATATAGTTTCTTGGGTCACAGAATGAGGATAAAAAACAGGCATGTGGGCCCGAGTCCCTTGCTGATCCATGATAAGATATTTAACATAAACCAAAAATAGATCTTTTTTGTTTTAAAGTGCTGAGCGTTTGGGATTGTTCATTACCACAGCATAACCTAGTATATCATATGTGATACACTTTGATAAAATGGACATAAGCTAAACATCTTTTGTGACAATTAGATCTTCAAATGATAAAATATAACATTTGTACTTTGTGTGAGTACAAATTCTTAAATTCTATGATAAATCAATATGCAACAAAAGTTAAATTGCAAGACATAATAATAACAACAACAACAATAATAATAAACTACTACTACTATTACTACTCTTCCAGATACTCCTAAGTATATGAAGGAAATCATACTACCAGAGAGTGGCACACTGACGCTACGCTGGCTGGGCCCCTACCGACGCTGCTGAACTGCGTTTTAGGGCCGTGCTGTCAGCCTCACTGGTGACCGTTTCAGGAAATACTGACTGTAAGAAACTCGTTATTGCATTTGTCAGAGGAACATCAAGATACAACACACTGTCTCTTCGTGAGAATCTCTGGGACTCAGTTTGCTAAAAGTGCTTTTTATTTTTATTTTTTAATCTGGGGGATGCTCTACAGCATGTAACTAAGTTTCCTACTTTCTGCTAGCTCTTAGCTACTTTCAAGTGAAATTCTGGTCCATTTCTAGTCAGGTTATAAAACCACAAAGCCAATGCAATGCATCTAAGGGACTAACAAATTATAATCATTTTTTCTACTAAATTACTATTTTGATTTCTGAACTATTTTTGTTATTTTTTTTGTTCTTTACATATCACTATAAACTTTTTAAAAATCCTATTTGTTCATGTGTTTTTGTAATTTATGGATTATTTGGTTATTTTTTGGAGATTTCTGTAAACTTTTCCAATTTATTTTTTGTTCATCACATTAAAAATTAAGTCAATCAGTTGTCAGTGTAGCTCTTTCATTCTTGTTTGATACATTTGACTTTTGAGTGACATATCCCACTTATATTTTAAGACTTCACAATAAACGGTATTTTTAAATGATCCATATATATCCACACTGTTAACTTCTTGCTTCAGCAAAATGGAGTACTTCGAAAGTTGTCTTGTCCTTCACTTATGTTTTTATGTTTATTTTGCCATCTCGCTGTTGGGTTAAATTAGGAACATAGCAATGAATACCCACTCCTTCAGCATGAGTTGGGGTCCACTCTCTGGTGAGTAGTTTTTAAATGACTTCTGTATGACTATAACTTAATGAGGCATCATAGACTGTACCCTTCAAGCTAATATTTATTGGAAGCATACCTTATTCTCTTAATACTATGCTTGCCTTAAACATTTTCTGCAATTCCCCTTCAATGGTTATTTTTAGAAGTACACAAAATTGTCCTCTGACTGGCTATGGGGGAACTATAGCATTTAAAGACAAATCACAATTTTGTGCTGCATATCTAATGTGGCATCAAGTTTTCAGTGAGATACAAAATAGTTCAACATTGATAGCTTGAAATGTAACAGACACTGTGTTTAGAACACAAAGAAAACTAAGATCTGCACTCTCCATGGAGGAATGTAGAATATAAGGGAGGGAATAAATCCATGCTCAAATAATTTCACTACAGCAAAGGTGTTTTGGTTGAGGGATATACATAGATAACAGAGCCTAACTCAGTGAGGAAACTTTCTTGATGAGCAGAAACCTAATGAGTCTTAAAGGACAAGTAGGAATTATCCTGCTGAAGAAACGGAAAGGGGTATCTGCATGAGACAAGTACAAAAGCATGAAGGCATGGGATAGTGATATGATTATAGAGAAGTATAAGAATCCTCTTATTTGCTGATGCACAGAGTGTGAAGTAGAGAGAGAGGCTGGGTCTGCAGACAGGGCCACGTCCTTTAGGGTCTTGTATTCCATAATGGGGAACTGAAATTTCATCCAAAGGTGAATCAAAAACCACTGAGGACTTTTAAGCAGTAGAGTCACAGTTGAATTTATGATTTTGAAAACTCTTCTTGGCAATTGTGTGGAAGACAGATGAAGTTGAAGTAAAAAATGCAAAATAAATCTAGAGAGTATAGAAACCAAAAGGACTTGGAGATGAAGACATTGAGGTAGACCTAGAAGCTTAGAACCTTGGTAGGCAGAGAAGGGAGCAGAGTACCTCTATTAAGAGAAAATGGTCTTATTTAAAGTATGAGGCAAGTGTAAAAATGTCTTGTTTACCAGAAAAGACTGTTTTGAATTTGCCTTCAGTTCATGCTAAGAAGCTACCCTACAACTTAGAATTCTGTGCTTAGAAAAAGAGTAGCACAGACCTTTGAATCTGGTCGGATCTGAAAAAGACCACAGAGCTTATCCCATACAACTCCTTTACTTAAAAAATGAAAAACAGAGAACAGAAAATCTACAGATGGGCTTTAGTTATTATCATCACCACCATCATCATCAAAATTAGAGCTAATGTTTATATAATGTCACATGTTAGACATTTAATGCTTTAGGTTTATACATATTTCATTTAATCAACTTAACAAACTTATGAGGTCTGTACCATTATTCTCATTTTACAGATGAGGAAATTGAGGCATTTAATATTAATTTGTTTTCTAAAATTGTACAGATAGTAAGTGGTAGAGGTAAAATTTAATACTGGGAAATACTACTTTAGAATTTGTGCTCTCAATTTTACGTTTAATTACATATAAGATACATAGCCAACGGTTTATCCAGAATTAATATTCAGGTTCCTAATCCAGTGCACATTCTAACATATGATAAAATAAAAACTTTTCTATTAAAAGATAAACACATTTTATATGAATTTAGAGTGAGAGTATCCACCCATGACAAAAAGGATTGGCTTAGTGAAGAAAGGTCACACTCCTGCATGTAGGAGGTGATACATCATCTAAAGAGCTAGGTTCTCAATAATGTCAATCACTCTGGGAAGAAGACCTTCCCAAAGAGGGTGAAACTCAGTAGGAAAGCCTTAGATAGCCATGGGGTAGACATCTGCCCTGTTGCTCTTGACTCTGAAGCATCATTAGAATTTAAAGGGATCATAAGATGCTGTTTCCATGTGGAAGCTGGCCAGGGGTTATAAAGTAGGGAACCAGGCAAAGCTGATATTGGGGTTCATTCTAGGGCCACAGGACTAAAGTTATGAATTATTTAGAGCTAATGAAGATAAAAGAAAGTTAAGTTGGGGACTCAACATATTTGGAGAAAGGCAGAAGTACTTGGTTTCCTACTCTGTCACACTAGCTCATTAATTCTGCCATTCATTTATTCAAAAAAATTTGAGTTTATGTGGCAGGCACTGTGCTATGCAAAAGGGAAATATATTAGTAAATGAAAAAGGTAGTCACTGAACTCATGGAGTTCAAGCCAAATGAAGGAGAGACCCATAAACAAGTAAACAAAACACTATTACAGTAATTATAAATGATCACAAGTGTGGCTGAAGAAACACACGGTATGCAAAGACAGGAAACAATAGTGAGAGGTTACTAGGGAAAAGTAGGCAAAAAGGTCTGAAGTGACATTTAGGGCAGAACATGAAGTTGGTCTTTAATCTTGTGATGAACAGTAAATAATAATTCCAGGCAGAGATCACAACGTGTCTAGTTTTGCAGAGTTTGGCATGGACAAACACACTCACATAGTTTCCCCCTAATACTAGCATATTGGAGATTTTGCTCTAGTAGGGGAGCTAAGTTCCTTTGCCCAGGCTGACTCCACGGGCACTGACTCCACTTGTAGTTTTCTCCACTCTTAATAATGTAGAATCTATTACAAGGACAAAGAGCCACACATCCATAAATACTTAGACACCTACGATAAAGATTGGATTTTTGATTAATGTCAAAATAGGACTGAATTAAATTTCAATATCACATATACCTGCCTGTAGACCACGTGCTTGGAAGTTACAACATCTTGGCCTTAGTTTGCACATAATATTTTTTTGCAGGCCCGACCCTCCATATTGGAAACCTGCCAGCTAGATAAGGCATCATGTCCCTGCAGGCACAGAGAAAACAAGCCAGCTTATTTTTAGTGTTATGAGGACTCCCAGAGTGCAGAGTGGTCCCACTTTCAGCTTCACTCACAATGCCAGTACCAGAGCACTCTATACATATGGTTCTAAATTAGAGCATCACTCAGAGCTTTGGTTGGATCCCACACTTACCTTGGTCCATTTTATATGGGATAATCTATGTAAAATGCCTGATGCAGGGCAGGTGCTTCAGTACATGGTAGTGTTCTCCCCTGTGGAGGATCCCAGGGAGGGTAGTTTATTGAGGAAATACCCTAGTTGTGTCTACTTTAATCTGTTCTGCAGTTAGCTTTGAAAATCATAACCATTCTTCAGTTATACAAGAATAAACCTATCTCTGTCTTGGAGGAAGCTTAAAATAGTCTTAGACCCAGGCATGCCTTCTTTGGGACTAGCCCTGGGGTTCATTGTCTCTTTGCAAGAAGAAGTAATCAGAGTTGGTAATCTTCCAGGGCAAGGAAGTGTGATATAGCCGTGCCTGGGGTGAGTCAGCAGATTGGCTTTGGAGCTTGAAGCTTTACAAAATTCAGGGACAAGTCCCTGGCATTTGGTGCAGAGAAAGACAATAGTCTGCAGCTCTACTGAAGAGTGCCAAGTGTATGGAGAACAGTGTCAGGAGATGAGATGAGAAGGAACACAGGGCCTGGGCCTGGAATCCAAGTGCTGGCTCTGCTGTTTGTTAGCTATTTAAGTTGGGCAATTTCTTTTATATTTGGCCCTGTTTTCTCAACACTAAAACAGGAACTATGATTTTCCCCAATCTATTTCACAACATATTAGGAGATTTTGTGAGATAGTCTTAAGCATCTGGATCTTTTGCAAGTTCAAGTGTGGAACCTGCTATTTGAGTGTGGAATTCTCGTAAGTCTCTGAGTGCACCTTAACCAGAGCTGCATTCCCAAGACTGTTGCACAAAGGATAAAACCCAGCCCACAGCAGTTTTCCAGTTTTTTCCTCCAGCCTCAGTATATTCAAAAAATATTTCTTACTTGACTGCTATCTGCCAGGCTAAGTGTTGAATTAATTATTGGAAATGCACCAACAAAGAAAATATAACACTGCTCTACTGCAAATTATGGTTAATTTAGTAAAGAGGAGAACAATAAATACATAAGCACATAAATAAACATGTAACTTCAAATTATCATGAAGGAAATAAAAACCAGTTTCACTCATAAGGGATAATCGAAGGAAAGGTTTTGGTAAGATGGTCAGAAAAAGTCCCTCTGAACAAGTGGCATTTAAGCTAATACTTGGGTGCTGTGACCTACTGGGACTGTGCAGTGTAATTTCCCTTAGAGGAGTCCCTATATGGCCGCATGCTAATCTCCCTCCTCACAAAGCCATTTGCTGTTCAGAGCCATGGCTTCGGGGGATTGTCAAGCTCAGTTTTCTCAAGGCAGGTCTGTGTCCCAGCTTTTCCTCCTGCCCATTTCTGGCTTCCAGCTCCAACCAGAAATTATTTCCATAAAGTACCCATCAATTTATGTGTTTGATAGACTGAAACAACTGCATGCTGTATAACTTCATTTTTTTAAATTGATTTGAGAGAAACATCAATTTATTGTTGTTCCTTTTATTTCTCGGTATGTGCCCTGATGAGGAACTCAATCCACAGTCCTGGTGTATCAGAATGAGGATCTTACCCATCCAGGGCCTTAACTCCAGGTCTTAAAGCACATTTTCTTTCAGTGTGAATGTGGCCTGATGCCAAACATAGCTGGAGACCTCCAAGCAAACTGTTTTCAGAGGAATAACGTGTCCAAATGATTCCTGAATTAATTTGATCTCACACCACAACCTAATTTTTTCTTCCATTCTTCTACCTGGCAGCAGTTTAATTTATATGCCAATAAGCTGCAGTGTGCAATAACTGCAATTGTGAGCTCTTTCAGTGATCAGTCACTTCACTCTGTGTATACCTCTCCAAGATTTAAATGCCGGCATCTGCCTCAATATAAGCCTGAACAGTACTATGTGTCAGCAGAGGAAACATCCAGAGAAATGAGTCTACCAGGATTTATGCTTCCATTCCAAACAAATAAGTAAAAATTTCATCATTTAATTAAGATTGATCATGTCAAAGAAATCACTGTGTAAAGGTTGTATGTGTCAAATTATAGAGTAACTTAATAAGGGTCTTGTCTGACTTTCTTTCAGAATTTAAAAGTAATAGGAATCCAATCTATGCTTTCATTTCTTTCTTTTTTTTTTCTGCCAAAAGGCATAGAGTGATCCCCAGGTGTTTGAAAAAGTCAAAGTAGACCATCAAATTAAAAGCAAATATCATTCTAAAATCTAATGAAGGTATCATATCAGTGCTTCTTTCCATAGTCATCTTTAGCATAAAGAGAATGTAATTTTATAAAATACAGCTTTTCAAAAAAACTCCAGCTCTCATCAAACCCAATTTGATTAAAGTCATAACTATCACAGGCCACAAGCTCAATTGTTACCAGGGTAAAGGACAAGAATTCACACACACATCTCTCTCATGTCTTCCTTTGAGACCATGTTACTAAACTCTTACGGTTAATATGGAGCTGAAAAGAAAACTGATGAATGTCTGATCTTCTGAGAAAATTGGATTTGCTCTGCTTAAAAAAAAAATCTGGTTATTTGTATGCTAAAATCACATGAAGTGAAGGCAATCAAACTGTTGGATTCAAAGGCTTCCACTTAAATTAGAATAAAGTCCAAACTTGGTTCTGGTTAAGATGGCGGCATAAGTAAAGAGGTAACTGAATCCTCCCACAACCACATCAAATTACAACTACACTACAGAACAGCCCTCATTCAGAGCCACCTAAAATCTACCTGAACAAAAGTCCTACAACTGAGGATATAAAGAAGAAGGAAAATCGAGATGGTAGGAGGGGTGGAGACATGGAATGGGCTGATCCCACATCCACATGTATCAGATGAAAATCAGAAGGGATATCTTGGATCTTGAGTGCAGAGGTCCTCCCTGAGGAATGAGAGATCCCAGTCCTACACCAGGCCCCCCAGCCCAGGGCTCAAGTGACAAGAAGCCCCCATAACTTCTGGCTGTAAAATCCAGCTGGAATTGTGGCTGAATGAGATGGAAGGCTTCTGGAGTCTCAGGTAGTTTCTCTTAAAGGGCCAGCATACAAACTTACTGGGATTCACTCACTGTGAACTCCAATGCTGGGGCAACAGGGACATATGTGAAGGAACTGAGTAGTCTGGCATCAAGATGAGAGCTGAAGGAGCAGATTTCTCCTGGACACAAATGCTGGCAGAGGTCATTGTTCCTTTTCTGGGCCCTTCTCCTACAGAACCTACACGTGGGCACCACATCTAACTTTCCATCAACCTGGCTAACACTGTTGGCCCTACCCTGCTGATTCCCTGAGATCCTGCCCCATCCAATGTGCAGGCCTAATGCAAGCTGTTAGTCCAGTGGTTTTTCCATACAAACAGCCTGTTTTGGCTCATGCTTCAGACTTTCCTTAAAACCTCTCAAACAAGCAGCATCTGGCCTTGAAATGTTGTGTACCTCTTCTTAGGTGATCCCAGGCCTGGCACTAATGGCAGCTGGCCTCGATTCTCAGTTTTGCCTTTCCTGGGCACATTGAAGCCCAGCACAATAGCAGTAAATATCTGAGGACTGCTTTGTAGCTCATGTTGGCTGGCCCCAGGCAGGGCACAGAAGCCCTAGGCATGACAGAGGGGGCCCGAGGCAGGTACAGGTGGTGGCTGACCTTGGCCTGCACCTTCAGGAGGCCACAGAGCCAGCGGACCCTGTGGACAGCTTCAGACCACATCAAAGAACCACCCAATCTCCACCACAAGGGATATTCTCAAGGAGCAGACTCAGCAGACACCAGAGCCCTCCTGAAGTACTGCATTTTTCAGACTATAAGATACACTGGACCATAAGACACACCTAGGTTTTAGAGGAAAATAAGAAAAAAAAATTGAAGCAAAAAATGTGGCAAAATATTTAATAACATAAATAACAATATTTCACCAATGTAAATGTAAACAGCCAAGTAAGCTACATTTGTATTATAAGATGCACCCCCACTGTCCTCCCAAATTTGGGGAAGGAAAGTGCATCTTATAGTCTGAAAAATATGGTAAGTCCTGATTTGGACTTACAGGTGATCCTTCACAGGGCTGCAGCAGGTCCTATAGTCAAAGAGCCTTGGGGTAAATCCCTCCCATTGATGTGTCAACAGCAATCAAGACTCAACTACAACAGGAGGGTGTACACAGCCCACACAGGAGCTGTACCTGGAGGGACCAGCTTGGGTGATCAGGGAGCCTGTGACACTGGATCCTACAGGACATCTATTACATAAGGACACTCTACCAAGCCTGGGAGACATAGCGGCTCTATCTAATACACAGGAACAAATACAGAGAGGCAGCCAAAATGAGGAGACAAAGAAATTTGTCCCAATGAAAGAACAACAAAATTCCAGAAGAAGAACTAAATGAAATGGAGTTAAGCAACCTACTAGATGCAGACTTCAAAACATTGGTGGTATAAAGATACTCCATGATCTTAGGGAAGAGTAGATGAACTTAGTGAAAACTTCAACAAAGAGATAGGAAACATAATATAGAACCAGTCAGAAATGAAAGATACACTAACTGAAATGAAGAATAATTTATAGGTAATCAATAGTTGAGTGGATGAAGCTGAGAATCAAATCATAGATTTGTAAGATAAAGAAGCAGAAAACACTTAATCAGAACAGGAAAAAGAAAAAAAAAGAATCCCCCCCACAAAAAATGAGAATAGGATAAGGAAGCCTCTGGGGCAACTTCAAGTGTACCAACATTTGCATAATGGGGGTGCCAGAAGGAGAAGAGAGAGAGCAAAAAATTGAAAACCTATGTGAAAAAAATAGTGACAAAAACTTCCTTAATCTAGTGAAGGAAATAGACATACAAGTCCATCAAGCACATAGAATCCCAAACAAGATGGAGCCAAAGAGGCTCACACCAAGACACATCATAATTAAAATGCCAAAGGTTGAAGACAAAGAGAAAATCTTAAAAGCAGCAAGAGAAGACAGTTAATTGCCTACAAGGAAACTCCCATTAAACTGTCAGCTGATTTTTCAACAGAAACTTTGCAGGCCAGGAGGGATTGTAAAGGAATATTCAAAGTGATAAAAAGCAAGGACCTACAACTAAGATTATTCTACGCAGCAAAGCTATCACTTAGATTCTAAGGACAGATAAAGAGCTTCTCAGACCAAAAAAAAAAAAAAAAAGCTAAAGGAGTTCATCACCACCAAACCAGTATTAGAAGAAATATTAAAGAAGAAAAGATTGAAAATCTTAATAATAAAATGACAATGAACATGAAGTGGATTTATTAAATGCTCCAATCAAAAGACATATGATAGCCCTGGCTGGTGTAGGTCAGTGGGTTGAGCGCGGGCTGGGAAGCAGAAGGTCGCGGTTCGGTTCCCAGTTGGGGCACATGCCTGGGTTGCGGGCCAGGTCCCCGGTGAGGGCCATGTGAGAGGCAACCATACATTGCTGTTTCTCTCCTCTCTTTCTCCCTCCCTTCCCCTCTCTCTAAAAATAAATAAATAAAATCTTTAAAAAAATAAAAAGATTAAAAAAAATTAAAAAAAAAGGACATATAATAGCTGAATGGATAAGAAAACAAGAGCCTTACTACATATGCTGTTTCTAAGAGACTCACTTTAGATTGAAAGATACACACACTGAAAGTAAAGGGATGGAAAAAGATATTTCATTAAAATGGAAACAAAAGCTTGAGTAGCAATACTTATACCAGACAAAATAGACTTTAAAGCAAAGGCTATAACAAAAGACAAAGAAGGACCTAGCAATTCCACTTCTGGATATTTATCTGAAGGAACCCAGACACTAAACTAAAAAGACAAAATATATCCATATGTTCATTGTAGCACTGTTTATAATAGCCAAGATACGGATGCAATCTAAATGTCCATCAATAGATGAATGAAGAAGAAGTGGTGCAGACATACAATGGAATATGACACAGACATAAATAAGAATGAAATCTTGCCATCTGCAACAACATGCGTGGACCTAGAGGGTATGTGCTGAGTGAACAAAACCAGAGGAAGACAAATGCCTTATGATTTCACTTATATGTGGAATCTAAAAAACACAATAAATGAACAAGCAAAACAAAAACAGACAGATACAGAGAATGTTTTGATGGTTGCCAGATGGGAGGGGGGTTGGAAAGATGGGTTAAAAAAAAAGGTGAAGGGATTATGAAGTACAAATTGGTAGTTACAGAACAGTCACTGGGATGTAAAGTACACCATAGGAAATCTAGTCAATAATATTGTAATAACTGTGTATAGTGTCAGATGGTACTAGATTTATCAGGATGATCACTTAGTATGGTATAAAATGTCTAATCACTGGGTTGTACAACTTAAAGTAATATAATATTATATATGAACTATAATTAAAAAATAAAAAAATATTTTAAAAAATCAAGTGGGAAAAAAAGACTAAAGTCCAAACTCCTTCCACCACCAAGACCCTCCATGACTTAGGCAGTCTACCTTTGAGATCACCTCCTGAGCTCTTCCCCCTTGCTCCTGGTGCTCTAGGCCGCTGGTGTCTTCTCTTCCCATTACCTCCAATCAGTGGCCAGAATGAAGGATGCTGCTGTCCCTAAGATTTACTACAGGGAGGCTTAAGATTTTCCCCTTCATTCATGAGTTGGCGGTAGCAAGAAAGAATGTCTTTTCAGTGACCCTCCCTCATTTAAATGCTAAAAATAACCACACCACTGGGTGGAGACTTAACATGCTAATGAGACATGTGACACATGAAAAAGCATGTAGTTATACTGTGCAAATGCCAAAGAGTCCCCTCTTCTACAAACTTAGATGTCACACTTTCATGTCATCTTTCCCAACTCAACTTCTTTGAAATTGTTTCCTTGCTTTTGTTCAGACAGCAACATTTCTCTTTCTCCCTTTAAATGCTGCCTCCCTCAGTGCATGAGCTCTATATGTAATAAATCTGTTGCCTGAACTACTTTATCATGAACTCCCTTGATTTCTATCTCAGGAGTTCCCAAGAACCTAGGACAGTTCAGTGTCAGAATTCTCACCTGCTATGCAAGAGATCTGGGTTCCATTCCTGGTCAATGTGCCAAGCCCCATGTTGGTCTCTGGTGACCTCTTTTGATCTCTGTCCCGGGAAATGACAAGAACCCAGAACATGTGCACTACCTCCTCGGAACAGTCTCCTAATGCTGCTTCTCCCATTTTGTGTTCTCCAAAGCATACATCAGTATCTGAAATCCTGATGGGTTATTAGCTAACTTTATTTTCTGTTTCTCGAATAGACTATAAGCTCCTTGAGCACAGGGGTCTTGTCTCTTATAACTATCACGTCCTCAAAAAAAGCAAACAGATAACTAGCTTAGACTTGAGGAAATACACAAAGGCAAGGACAAAGGATGCAAGATCTTCAGAGAACAGGAAGGAACATCCTATGCTGACAAGTGGCTGAGATTCGACGTATCACCACGACACAAAGACATCCCAGCATGGCGCAGCGCCAGCTCTTGTGAATGGTGGTGGCGGGGGGCCTTCATTAGGAGACAGTGCTAAACAAATTGCAGCCTCTGGCTGTGGTGCTACAGATCCCAATGTATGGCAGGAAAGGTAAATTTTCCTTTCATTGACTCTTAGTGAAACTCTTCCAGACTCCTGAAATTGCAACATAACATTTTTAAAATAAAACTCTTCCAAATTTTACTAACATCAGAAAATGTTTGGAAAAAAATGACAAAAAAGAAATGAAATGTATCCACTTTTATCCATTTGCTGCTGAGTCAGTCAGTCTTCAGGCTAAAATAAAAATTTCATAGAATTCTGATGCTTATGCACTTCTGATTTATGTACATTCATGAGAACTCACCTCTGTATTCTTCCAAGTCTGAAATATCTTAGTCACCCCTAAAGGCTTCCTTAGGCCCTGAAAAGAAAATCATCGCCAGTCCCCACAGACATCCCCAGGCCCTGCAGGCTTCCTGGGGTCCCTGTAATTCCCAAGCAAATGACTCACTGCTCTCCAGCCTCAGTGCCTGGGATGTAACGCCTTTTGACACAAATCTGACAACTCTGCAATCCACTACCTGATGACATTCCAACACCTTACAAACAGAGGCTGTTCTAAAGCAAGGTGACCCTATTTACCTCCCACAGAGTCCCAGATTAAAAAATCGTTAGCTGCCCAGGTGACAGATCTTGGGAGGGTTATTAGTCACACACAATATCTACTTCTTTGCCAAACTACAACCTAAAATCTAGACACAGAAAGCCCAGGTTTACAAATCAGTCATAAATTTGGGCATAAGCCTAGCTCCAATATTAAGTAAACATCTATGGCTTTATTTTCAACACATTACAGTAGTGATCCTCAACCTTGGGTGTACATTAGAATCATCTGGAGAGCTTCTAGAACGCTGTTGTCCAGGCTCCGCCTCATACCAATTACATTACGTATCTCTTTGGGTGGGACATAGATGTGAGCCATTTTGAAAGATCCTAGGTACTTCCAAAGTGTGATCAAGTTCGAGAACCCTTGAAATATGGAAATATGGTATTTAAAACTAAAGTGTGCCTTCTTGGCTTCCTTTAAAACTTTCTGTATAATGAATGGTTGTGTTTATACACCGACACACGTATACACCTACACACACAGGCAAACTGAATCTGTGCTGACAGAAGCTTGGATAGTGGTTACTCTGGGGAGCAGGGAAGATTTTAACTGGAAGGGACTGAAGGGTGTTTGGAGGCTGTCAACATTGTTTTGGTGACATAGGTGTCTTCATTTTGTGAAAATTAATCAAACTGCAAATTAATCAAGCTGCATATATATCAAACAAAAGTAAAAGCAAAACAATTAACAATTCCTTCTCTTTCTCTCCTCCTCATATATCTTCTCTTTTCTCCTACTTGATATTTTAAAATGTTACTTCCAAAACGCTAAACTGGTAAAAGACTAAATAAAGCTACACTTAAACATTGAATATAGCAATGTTAATATTTATTTTAATAAGATTTAGTGATATTGTTATATTAAAATAGATATTTCTTGATGACATATTTAAGAGGAAATGAAAAGGTCTCTTTTAGCATTATTGTTCAACAAAAAAGTAGGGTGCACTCTTTTTTTTTTAAACAGTATTTTATTCATAAAAATTTAAATCTACTTTTGTTTTCTTCCTTTAGATTCTAAACTACAGAATGGCAGAAACCACTTTTCCCTTCTCCAATATTTTATCCACCTTACTTAGCACATAGTGTTTATTATTTGCTTAATAAATCTTTGTAGAGGGATGCAAGAATGAAAAAACAAATTAATGACTATTTGAAACAGAGTTTTTTTACCTCCAGTTTTACAAACATGATTAAAGCTTTCCTGTATCAAATCACAAATTTTCTCTATGCTGTTCCACTGACTGTTAATAGATATGTTATGTTCTTTTTCCTCATAACCCTGCCCCATACCTACCTTGCTATCAAATGCATTTGTAAATGCTGGTTTAAACAAAGTTAATCATGGCCTTTAAATACCAATATACAATTTAAGTCACCAGGGGGTATACATAGCTTGGAACAATGACCATTTCCTTAACCACAGCACACTTTATTCAAAGGGCATCTCCAGGGATTATTATTTCACAGAACCCAGTTTGGGAAACATTAGCTTCCACCATCTAATTAAAGTTCCGTAACCTGATATTCAAGGCCCTCAAGAGTCTGAATGAATTTACTCTGTCCTTCTGGATCTTCTTCTTAATTCCATGCACCAAATAAGCTTTGAGCTCTTTTATCCCAGCCTCTTAACACATGCCATTTCCCTTAACTGGGATTCTTTTCCTCAGCTCTTTGCCTGTTTACCTCCATTCCAAGCTCAGATCCTAACTTTTCCAACCCCACATTCTTTATTTGCCCCTCCAGTCTTCAGAATTCCCTCTCTCTCCTGAACTGCTACTGTTACTGTCTGTATGACTCACTCGGCAACTGATGAAATGCTGCCAGTTGATGAAATAATGTTTCTCATTGATAGTAAAGTAACCCAACTGTAAAAAGGGTTGTGTACAATTTTCCCGAAGACTATAAGCTCCATGAGAACCACTCTGCTCTCTTATAATTTCTCTCTCAGATGGTCTGGCATGCCCAGTGACTATTGAACACGGATTAATAATTGTTTCTAAGATATGTATACTCACTAGCTTCCCTTGGAAGATAATCCTTATCTAACCCAAAATGTTAATGAGGATAGCTATTTCAGCTGTTAAAGTTTTTCCCCTTAAATGCCTAATTCTTTCAAGCATTCTTTCCCAAGTCATTGGAAAAGCACCAATAATTTCCACTAACTTGAAAATTCCTCAGAGTCCTTTGCTTTTAACCTCGTTAAACACCTGTATCTGTAGAAGTAAAATTAAGTCTGCTTCATTTGTTTTGAATAAGATCTAGCAGAGAGCCATGTGTAGTTCAATGCCTGCTGTAAAGTTGTAAGGAAAACCGTGGCCGTACCTGCAAAAGCATCTCTAGTTTCTCACGGTCCAAAGACAGTGGTACTCCAAAGGGTGCCTTAGTTCAGTCACCGTCCAGAAGCCATTGGGGTGCACATGGACATATGACAGCCAAGGTCTCTCAAAGTCCACCTCACTACTGAAAATCACAGCAGGACAGAAAGACCAGAGCCTAATAATTCAAAGAATACTCAACTAATTGAAGGGGAGAGCTCTTTATAAAGGAAATACAGATATTACAATAAACTACTGGACTGTCTTTAAGTCAGTGGTTCTCAACGGGAAGTTATTTTGCCTCACAAAGGACATTTGGCAATATCTGGGGATATTTTTGGTTGTCATAACTGGGGTGGGGATGTTACTGGCATCTAGTGGGTTGAGAGCAGGGTTGCTGCTAAACATCCCACAAGGCACGGGACAGCCCCCGTAATATTTGAATAGCTTGGGACTGAGGAACCTGCTCTCAGATAAATAATGGAAGCCAATGAAGCATGGAAATTCCTCAGCTGAAGAGAGAAGAAAAGAGGTTATTGTTTAGTTTAAAAAATATTAGTAATTTTATAATGCAGGTTACTAATAATTTTAGGGAATTTTCACAGTTTTCTATAATAGAGATCAAAGCCACAGAATCACTAAAAAACAGACTTACTTAGCAAACAATTCATCGTCATTTAGTAATTTCTCCTTATTGTTGAATGACACAGCAGAACAAAAAATTTAAAATGAATATTTTTAACCATCAGAAAAAATAGCTTAAAATAATCTCAAAATAGCAAAAGTGACAGAGTTACTCATGAAATCTTGCTGGCTAAGACAATAAATAAACCTGACTAAACTGAATTTGTTTCTCATACGCCTATGCATCTAAAAAAATGTATGTTATACAAATATCTAAATGGTAAGGTAATTTCCCTCTCTTTCCTTATCTATATTTTCTAAATTTTCTCCAGTGAATCAATTCCCACCATTCATCTCTGGCTCCAGGCAACCACTCCTTTCCACTCCTTGCATATTATATTTGTCTTTGCTAGGGGTTCATATAAATGGAATTATATAGTGTATACTCTTTTGAATGGCAATGTGCTCATGTTGGTGAACATTTAGGTTGTTTCCTGTTTTGGGCTTTATAAATAAATAAAAAATAAATCTTATTCTTCAAATAAATAAATGAAACATTTTAAAATAGTAAATTAGTTAAAAATATTTACATTTAAAACATAAAAGAGTGCATATTCTTTAACCCACTCATGGAGTGACATACTTTACAGAAACAATTAGAGACTCAGATACATAGTCCTGTACAAAGTGCTTCACTGTGGAATGGTTTAAAGTAGCCTCAATCATTACACAGGAAAGAACAGGAATACCTATATAAATTTTGCTCCTTTAGTACATCCATATGGTGGACTACTATGTAACTATTATAAATTATGATGTTGGTGAATACTTACTGATATAGGTAAATGAAAAAATAAGATAAAGACACTGTCTACAGTAGGATTCAAATTTCTCCACTAAGAGAAAAACAGTATTGACCAAAATGCATGATTATGCTCATGGTTATCTCTGAGTGACAGGATATGGGAGCCCCTTTTATTTCTTCACACAGCTTCACACTGATATTTTTAAGTGAAGCATGATAAGAATTTACAATTAGAAAAATTAAAATATTCATGATCATATATTTAAATTCAAATTAATTTGCAATAGAGATCAGTAAGTTATTTTTGCATATTGATTTATGCTATATGAAACATATTTAGTAATATCATTACACAGACAAAGATATAAAATGATTTAAATCTTAAAGGCAGTCATTTATAATTGCTTTAAACATCATAGGCAGCCATATAAAATATATAACACAAAAGCACGTTATTTAACTTTTACAATGTTTTAAAGTTAAAACAATGTCATCCATAATAAAGCCGCAAGTGTCACACACTGCAGGGGAAGGCTGGCTTCTGTGTGTGGAGGCCCTCAGTAGCCCGCATACTAATTTGAGGAAAAGAGAAACCAAGAATAAAATCTATCCAGATATCCTATGGTAAGGGATTAAGTGTTTACATGTGTAATGGTATTACTAAATAATATTTGTTTGAATATGCATAAATCAATTTACAAAGATGACTCATTGATCTCTATTATGAATTAATTTGAGCAAATAACTACAAAACCACCTCATATTTTTGTTCACAAATTGGAAAGTTGTCAAAGGGTGTCTCTTTTTTCAATTCTGCCTAACAATCTAAATCTGACCAAACTGTCACAAAATACACATTTTTCAAAGCCTCAAGATTCAAATGATAAGTTAGGTTATCAACATTAATTCACTAGTCTAAACGGTTAACATTGTTAGAATAATTTCCCAGTACAGATATTAATGTTCTGTGACAGATGAGGTCAGTAAGAAACCTGAACCGGCATCAGACACTGCAGGTGCATCTACTCAACTCTGTTCTTTCACTCTGTTTATCCACCTAACAAGTTCTGTGAATTTTCTGAGTCAATAATGGGCTACCTGCTTGGTCTCCAGAGGCTCTCTTGAAAGGTAAAATAAAACAACATAAAACACAAACAACAAAAGAGCCCATTACCCAAACTATCCTTTAGGGTGAATTCAGTCAGTGTGAATTACCTAAAAAAAAAATCAGTTGGGTGAATTACTTAAAAAAATAATTCTTTCAGAAAACACCTTAAGACTATCTTCTTCTAAGAGTGACTTCACAAAGAGCAGCATGGGGCTTATCTGAGGAGTGCAGAGATAAACTTGGCGGGAATAGAATGGCGCTGCCTTACAGGGAAGGGAGAGGGACTGAGTGAGCAATGCTGACGCCCGGCCAGGGAGGACAAAGGCAGAGCACAGGGCTTTTGCTGCCCTTGTGTTTAAGTAGACCCATTCGAGGGAGCTCCAAAGTCCAGCTCTGTACTGCTGCCGCCACAGAGGCACCCACGATTCAACAATAAACACACCCAAACCTCTCTTTTTGTGAAACGGCTCTCTGTCAATAATTTTTTTATAAATCTACCAGGAAATATGGTTTTCTCTTAAGCTGCAATTCTGTAAAGGAAGGTTTTTGTAGTCATTGTGATTTCATTCTTTGTATGTGTAAGTGATAATTTTTACTCAAATGTGATAAACCATTTTAACTATAAAAAAACAGAACAGGAAATGTAGGAAGTCTTTTATCTACAAATTTACTGTATTGAATAATAAATATCATTAATATCAAAACAGAAAAACTTCATTTTTCATTGATTGGATAGGTTGAATTGTCTCTCATTTGTTACAAAGCCAGTAAAATAAGCTCGTTATGATGTTTTCATTTTCATCCTTTCGTGTGAAATGTCTTGGTTCACTGCTCTGGTCTCGTCTTCCTACTGAGTGCTGTAAGAGCCTTGGCCATAAGCGGATAAAGCATAGTCAAAAAGTCTGTAATGTTTTGGTTTACAGTGTAAGGAAAGAGCTTAGAGTTCAAAACATAAAAACATTGTCCTTTCAAGCTAGTGTTTAATCTGAAATCAGAGGGTGAAAAAGGAGTGAGCTAGGAATAACTTTTTGTTTACATATAATGCACTCATAGCAGACAACAAGTGGTGCATTTTAACAGTGATATATCTTAAACAGCATGTGAGAGAATAAAAATAAATAGTGCCACCAAAGAAGCTAGAAATGATGAAGAAAAGTCGGTAAGCAAGGGGTAGTTTTTATAGAAGAAATTAACCATCCTCTTTTCCATTTGAATAGTGTTTTTGATTCAAGGATGTCTTTCATAGCACTAATTGTAATGACAAATATGAGAAATTACATAAATGTCCAACAATTGGAGATGTGTTAAAGGCACTTTGGGCCCATCCACATAATAATGACCTAAATAGTTATTAAATGGAAGGTTTTTTAGTGATTTGAAGAACAAATATATATTTAGGAAGACAAGATAATGAATTTATCAACAACTTATGGGTCATTTTTATTATCATTATATTTATCTTTAATTTCTAACTTTTCTTTTTTTTTTGTTCATATTAGTATGTATTTCAGAAAGCCGTAACTGAATGAAAATCAGACAGTTTTTTTAAAAGTAATTTGATGTTAAAATTGATTGACAGCCAAGCCTCCAGGTGAATATATTTAATGATTTCCGAGAGTGTGATCAATTTCATAATTCTTTTTTTTGTTTTGTTTTGTTTTGTTTTTAGTTGTCTTTTTTTAACTATATTTTATTGATTATGCTGTTACAGTTGTCCCACTTTCCCCCCCCTTCTTGCCCCCCACCCCTTTATCCCCCCTTTCCCCACCCTTTAGTTTTGTCCATAGGTCATACACATAAGTCCTTCTGCTTCTGCACTTCCTATACTATTCTTAACCTCCCCCTGTCTGTTGTTTACCTACCATTTATGCTACCTGTTCTGTGCCCCATTCCCACCCTCTCCCCCAACCACTCCCCTGTTGATGTTCCTCCATACCTTATATAACTCCCTTTAACATTTCATACAATAAAGACTGGGTGGTGATGAACTTCTTGAACTTGACCTTATCTGAGAAGCACTGTATCTGCCCTTCCATTCTAAATGAAAACTTTGCTGGATAGAGTATTCTTGGATGTAGGTCCTTGCCTTTCATGACTTGGAATACTT
>PVJI01021677.1:0-26652 GCA_004026765.1 Micronycteris hirsuta
CCTTCTCAGACTATTACAAAAAAAAAAAAAAAAAGAAGAAGAAGAAGAAGAGGAAAGATTCTCAAACTCTTTTTATGAGGCCAGCATCATCCTAATCCCAAAACCAGAAAAAGAAACAAAGAAAAAAGAAAACTACAGGTCAACATTGCTGATGAACATAGATGCTAAATCCTCAACAAAATATTGGCAAACTGCATCCAGCAATACATTAAAAAAAATCATACACCATGACCAAATGGGATTCATCGCAGGGATTCAAGGATGACACAATATTTGCATATCAATAAATGTAACAAAATTGGAAATCACATAAACAAAAGGATGTGGCTCAGTGGCTCAGTCGCACCTGGCTGGTGTGGCTCAGTGGATTGAGTGCCAGCCTGCAAACCAAAGGGTCACTGGTTCAATTCCCAGTCAGGACAAATGCCTGGATTGTGGGTCAAGTCCCCAGTAGGAGGTACACAAGAGGCAACCACACATTGATGTTTCTCTCCCTCTCTTACTGCCCCTTTTCCCCTCTCTCTAAAAATAAAATTAAGAAAAAAAGTTCAAATCATAATAGGCTTGTCTCCTCAGGACTCTCATTCTCAGACTATGAAGAGCTTCCTTTCTCTATGTCCCAAGAGTTAGTTGTTCCCCTTGCTCTCTGGAGCCCGAATCCTCAATACACATATTTTCATATATTTCAAAATTATTTGTCAATTGCTTCTTTATCATTTTTTAACTGCTGTCATTTTAATAGAATACTGTATACTGAAAAGTGTACAAAGGACGAAGTAACTACCAATTTATTCCAGTACTAGTGAATCAGATCACAGGTTGGCATGTGTTCTAGTTTCAAAATACTAGAAATGTATATATCCTGGAAGTTAACATTTCCATCCAACTATCACTGTGACTACTCATCATTTTATCATTCCCATCTATCAATCTTTTGGTCTCTCCCATGTATTTATTGAATATAGTGACAACAAGCCTGCAGCTTTAAAAACATCTAGTCCTATCCTGATGCTGCAATGGTTTCAGTACTTTTGGAGGTGAGCTATCCAAGATTCTAGTCTCCCAGTTCGTTAACATGTTTGATTCTAGTCACTTTCATTTTATAAGCATACAATACCCTGGATCTTGTTTCACCTGAATCACTGTGCTTCTATAATATCTACCATATCACTAACAAGCAAAATAGAGACAGGCTCAGAGAAAACAGGAAGACAGCTATTGGAAGGAGGTTAGGGAGTGGAGGAACTGAGCAAAAAGGAAAAAGGTCTCATGGACATGGACAACAGTGTGGTGATTGCAGGGGTGGGGGATGTAAGGGGGTTAAATGGTAGTGGAAAAATACAATAAATTTTTTTTTAAAAAGAAAGAATATCTAGCATATCACATTCTGACTGTAGTCTTTCAAGTTCAAGCTTATTCTTTGCTTCCCACAATAACACATTTTCTACGTTCTATTCTCATCACTTTTACACCCTTTATCCACTTTATTAACTACTTTATTTATAGTGCTTAATTTATTTGCTTTCAGTCTAGTTACTCCTCCTTACCTGATATCTTTCTTTATTAAGTGTAGAATTATTAGTTCATAATTTTGAATTCACATTTATAAGTAGCCTTAATCCTTTTATGCACTTGCAATCCTATAGCTCTTCCTGAACTAAACTTGGACCAGTGTCAATAGTTACCTTATTCTATTCTTGTGTAGAAGAAAGAAAGGAAGGAAGGAAGGAAGGAAGGAAGGAAGGAAGGAAGGGAGGAGGGAGGAAGGAAGAAAGGAAGAAAGAAAGAAAAAAGAAAGAAAGAAAAAAAGAAAGAAGGAAAGAAAGAAAGAAACCATCCAACCATAACCTCCTTCCCAATCTCTAATTGCCCTAAAGAGAGCTTTTGTCTTTTTTTTTTCACCACAGAGAAAATGACACAATTAGATACGAACTTTTAACCTACCTACCTCTTACATAAATTTAACTATAGCTCTATTTATCTTTATCTCCATTTCTTCCTTCTGTAATTATAACAGTTCCTTCAGTCTGTCTAGATTTATTCCCTTACACTGTACTCTGGATTCCATAACATTGTGCTGCTTCAGGGGTAAAATATAATTTTTATCTGTCTATCCTGTTACACAATTTTTTCCACACATTACTTCTGCCTCCCTCCCTTAAGGAAACGTAAATATGTTCAAACTATCCTCAACTAAAAACAAAAACAAAAAAAGTTGATCTTATATGTATCTAATGAAACATTACCATTATTTCGTTGTCTTTACAGAGCTATATTGTCTGAGAAACTTCCTATACTTAAAAATAGATTTCTTCAAATGCCAATCACTCTTTGCTACAGTATGACAAGGCTTCTTTGCACACCACCACATCACCGAAACCATGCTCAAATACATTGTGGAAGTGGCTACATTAAAAAATATCTATGCATATACATACACACACACACACACATATATATATATGTGTATATATATTCCATATTCCATATTGCAGCATGAGGCAATTGTCACAACTTTGGTTCCTTGGGAAGTAGACTCTGAGATGATGATTGGCATGCTGAAAAATCTTTGAGATTAACACCTGTTGATAAAGGGTAACAATATTGGGCAGACAAAAAAGTTGAACTGTGCAGCAGTCTCGTTGGAGGCATAAACCAGATCTATAGGAAATCCTAAAGCTGAGATGACTCTTCAGAGTTGTCCTGTGTTAGGGTATAAAAACTGGAGCTTTATTCCAGTTAGTCACTGAATGCGGACATTGGGAAGAAGTGTGAACTAGGATGACACGATTCTTTTCAACCAGGAAAGTCCTTGGAGAGCAGTGATTTTCCACCGTTTTCATCTCATGACACATGTAAATTAATTACTAGAATTGTGCTGCACACACACACACACACACACAAAAGTTGAAAATCACTGTTGTAGAGGACTAAAAGCTCCAGGCTGTAGGACCATGGTACTGCCAGTTGCTAGAAAAATAAGTTCTTCACTTCTGACGGGGATCTAGATAGTGCATCGCAGCATCCAACACAGCAACGTTTACCAGTCCCAGCTTCTTAAGAAATGTCTCTCTTTCCTTATGTTCTACAACTATACTTACAGGACGTATCAACCAGAATTAAGCCTTGAAAATTGATGTTGGCTCATTCTCTTTACTGGCTGAATTTCGTACCTGATTACTTATACTGCCTTTTAATGATACTAGGAGATGCATAGAGGATAGTGCTTCAAAAAAAGGCCCTTTTTACTTAATTGCATGTCTGACTGTGTTCCAAAGCTTTGGTCATGCTTCCTAATCATAAATTTGTAATCATTTCATCAATTCTAATGAAACTATATCATGATAATTTTAAAAATCTTAACTTCTGCCCTGGCTGGAGTGACTCAGTTGGTTGAGTGTTGTCCCACAAGGCAAAAGGTCACGGGTTCGATTCCAGGTCACAGTACATGCTTGGGTTTCAGGCTAGTCTTGGGTCAACGTGCGTGTGAGAGGCAACCAATTGATGTTTCTCTCACACATTGATGTTTCTCTCCCTCTCTTTCTTTCTCCCTGCCCTCTCTCTAAAAATAAATAAATAAAATATTTTTAAAAATCTTAACCTCTAACACACTAGTATATTTTTCTGAGTGCCAAGGGTAAATATAGAACTATTTACTGGACACCTCCCTAACTGGTATTTCAATCTCAAAATATATAAAACTGAACTAATTTTTCATCTTAAAAATGCCGCCTTCCTATACCTTCTTTTAAAATAAAATTTTTATATTAAAATTGCTCATTCATAGAGAAAAATATACAAATAATGGTGTTCAGATAAATTATCATAAGTAAATACGTCCAATTAAGTGCCACCTGTCAAGAATAAAATATTGTCAAGAATAGAAAACTTTTTCATGATCCCTTCTTTTTCTCCGAAGATAACCAACCACTTTTATGATTTCAGGCTTTTATTTTCTTTCCTTGTGATGCCTTTACTTGTTTTTTCGTCCAGCTTTATTGACATATAATTGACATATAAAATTGTGTAAGTTTAAGGTGGACAACGTGATGACTTAATACTTACATGTATTGTGAAATAATTATTACAATAAGGTTAGTTAACACATTCATCACCTCACATAATTACTACTTTGGTTTTAAGATTTATTCTCATAGCAAATTCAAATATATAATGTAGTATTATTAACTATAATCACCATGCTGTACATTAGATGCCCAGAACTTGTTCATTTTATAACTGAAGGTTGTATCCTTTGACAACCATTTCCTCATTTTCCTTATCGCTCAGCCCCTTGGGAAACAGCATTTGCTCTTTGTTTCTAGGAGTTCGTTTTTTCTATTTTTTAGATTTCACATATGTTTGTGAACTAATATAAGAGTTGTCTTTCTCTGATTTATTTTGTTTTGCATAATACCTTCAAGTTTCATACATGTTGTTGAAAATAGCAGGATTTCTTTCTTTTAATGTTTTAGTATATATATCACAGTCTCTTTATCTATTTATCTATTAGTGAACATTCAGGTTTTTCTTTAATTTTATTCTTGCCCCCAAAATTAACACTTGTAAATAAACCTATAATCCCCTTATGTCTAATAGTCTTTCATCTCTACTTAAGATAAATAAATGGACATTAACTCATGTTTTAAAGTGTATTGTTTGAGTGGAGGAATATTAAAACTTCCTGATTGAAGAGTCTGCTCAACATATAAGATAACACCAAGAATAACACCAAGTCCTTTGCATTCTTTTTTTTTTTTAAGATTTTATTTATTTTTAGAGAGAGGGGAAGGGAGGGAGAAAGAGAGGGAGAGAAACAGCAATGTATGGTTGCCTCTCACATGGCCCTCACTGGGGACCTGGCCTGGAACCCAGGCATGTACCCTGACTGGGAATTGAACCAGAACCCTTTGGTTCCCAGCACGTGTTCAATCCACTGAGCTACACCAGCTAAGGCATTCTTGAAGAATTACATTGAAAATACTTCCTTACTTGACTCTTTTTATATTTATCTCCTGAGTATAAAGAGCTATCCCCAGGAATTGGGATCATTAGCCACACCCTCTGGCCTATTCCTTCTCATCATTAGATATTAACATAAAAATACATGAACTTAGTATTCTTTCAACAAAGTTTTTTGGTGCCTGCTACATAAAAGGAATTTGATAAGACAACATGTCTGTGAAAGAGTTAATACTGTTCTTGAAAAGTCTGCAGACTAGCAGTAGTGAAGAACTAGAATATATTACCATAAAAGTGATTTGATTAATTCAATTGAATTGAAGAGTTCAATGAACCTTATATTCAGTGACTATAAGGATTACTTGGGGAACATTAAAAATCCCAGTACTGTTTACTAATCGATCATATATATTTGTTAAATTCAATAGCATTTCTGCATTTCGTACAGTGCTTTTTCACTATAAAAGATAATAGTCAAGAGAAAGTTAAATGTACAATCTTGCATCTCAATAATGAAGACACATTGAAGTATTACACTGATGTATACATGACTGATTAAAATACATCAGGGTACTATTTCTTATTTGTAGGAGCGAAAATAAAATAATAGAATTTTTCTATTGCAATGGAAAAAAATTGTGATTAGAATTAATATTAAATGATTATTCATGCTTTTCTTCTCTATTTTAAACTTTGGTAAACTTTTAATAATCTAGATACTAACATGCATTATTTTGATAAGATTCTATCAGTAGGATGTACATGTGGTGAATTATGTCAATTATTTTGAAATGTCAGTTCAGAAAAAGAAAATCTAACTAATCTGATAGATTGTCCAACTTGTAAGATTCATTATTTCATTTTGAATTGATTACTTCTATCAAAAGGCATCAATTTGCTTAATATAATTAAATAACCAAGCTATTTGATGTTATTCGGTAACCCCAGCATATTTCCAGGGCATGGTGCAATGGATGAATTGATCTACCAAACACAATTACACCTGTTCATTGGGTTTATAAAAGAGTGCTAAGAATTTCCAATGAGTAATTTCAATTTGTTCTAATAAATGGAAACTAAATCTGAAAAGCTGTTGCATCTGAGACAAGAAAAAAAGCAACAAGTTTATTTTGCTTTGCAGGTTTGTATTTTCATAGTTTTTGCATTTATCCAATGAAAATAACAAAGCACACATCAATCGGGCATAAGAGAGTCATGTGTACATTTTTTCCCATATTGCACAATAGTCTGTTATTCAAATCTGTGCAGAGTTTTCAGATGTTGAGCAATTGTTCTCCACACTTACATCGTAGTGAAAAAAATTAAACAAAGCTATTTTAGAACAGGCACGATTACACAGTGAAGTTAGGAAAGACTTATTGAATGTCAGTGTTATGGTTATGGGTCACTTAGCCCAATGGAAATGCAGATCCAATTCCACGGGGTAAAGACAGCTGCTTTCAGGAGTCTAGGAGCATGTGAATAATGAGACCAAAATTAATGCATTATTTTTTCTTACTTAATAACGTGAGAGGTAGAATATATATGTAATGAGTTTGTAGTACTTTCAGTTAAAAATACAAAACATCATAACAAAGACAATGAAGGAACTTAACTAATAGGTTTTTTTTTTTCCCCTCCACTCATTAAGAAGTCTGGAAGAAGGCAGGCTACATCCAAGGTTGCTACTGAAGCTCAATAATGCTTTTGGGAGCAGGGCTATATCAATATTTTGCTATACTATCTTTAGTGCAGAAACCTTCATTCTTATGCTTGCGGTTTTTATTAGATAAGAGAAGTTAGAAGATGTTGTGATATTTAAGAATGCCTGTACTTCAGGGGTTCCACCCAGTCAACATGTATTTTGCTAACCCAAAGTCCACTGTGCATCCAGGTGAAGCTCTGTGGCAGCTCTCCTCCATGCAATGTCAAACAATCCAAGCCAATTTCATCCATTGTTTCAGCCATCTCAGCACATGGCTTCCATGGTCCCTAACATAAAGCATGAATGAGAATGGAATGGCACAGGGGTTTTTTACTGTCTCAGCCTGGAAGTGACACAATTCCATTCACATGTCATTGAACAAATTCAACCTCAGGAGCAATGAGTGCAGTTTTGCATACACCAGTGACATGGGGGTACTGAATATTGGGAGCAATAGTGATGAATAACTCATCCCTGTATGGTTAAGATGTCCATTATAGCTTCAGGCTCTATGTATGCTTCCCAAAGATAAAGGAGAGAGAGAAAAAGAGGATCAAACATGCTTTCATCTACATGTATTTACTTTTTATTTGGAGAAGCACATTACTACTAAGACATACTTTTTAAAATACAAAGCTGGGTTGTGCTATTTTGCACAAATAATTTTGTAAGACTGTTTTGCTGTTATCCGAATGTGGTGAATGGGCTACCTGAATTGAAAACACTAAAGATAAAACTTTGGTTATTATCTAGCTTTGGGAAGAAGAGGTCCCTACCTTCCCATCACACCAAGGTACTGTGTACTAATGTTGACAGCAGCGGGCTCTTATAAAATGTGATTACAAACCTTCTTCCCATGTATCACCACAGGCCAAAGTTACAGTATCTACGCAGATGTCACAATGAGATGCTAGAGGCCAAGGTACAGACGTCATATAAATTGTGGAGTATGTTACAGTTTGGAATGGAGCCAAAGAAACTGCCAAGGGTGGAGCTTGAGAGGCGAAAGCTGCAGGATTCTCCAGAGCCCAGGCTAACAGCGGCCAAAAGAAGACCCAGCAAAGAATTGATCTGAAAGGTGCCTCACGGCCTCCGCTGACTTTTAAGCTGGAACACTTGGGCTTCAGTTCTAGAGCCTCCAGAATGGCCAGTCTATTGGTAGAAAGGTGTGTTTTGGGCCAAGCCACAAGTGAGCCCGCAAGTGCCTCCGCAACATCAGATGGTGTGTTTGGGGGAGAGAACGCACTAAGGAAAAGATGAAAACTTCTGGGGACTTAATGGAACAATAACTTCCTTTCCCCTTTTTTCTCTAGTAATATTTTTAAGTGCCAACACTGCGAAAAATGAAACAGTCACATTACTACTGTGACTCTTAGTAATTTTTCTAACTCTAAGGACTCAGAACGGTAACAATGTAAGTAGTATCAAGTTCACATCATGGAGATCACACACAGCTATAGTGAAGGTCTTATAAATGAGTGATTTTCAAACACAATATGCCACATATGCCACACCGTGTACCACGCTTAATATAAATGTCCCCCTCCCTGGTCTGCTCTGAGCTTTATTTACTCAACCATTACTCAAGCTTGATAGAGTCCTTAAATGACATGGTCAGCTAGCAGGTTGGTAAAAGTAAATGTTTTTATTTATTTTTTTATTTTTATTTTTTAAAAGTAAATGTTTTTAGTCACATGTCCTTGGTCTGTTTACTTGGTGATCTTGAGTAAATTAAACTATTCGAGTTTTGAGTTTCTTCTCTTGGAAATCATTAATAGCTGCCTATGTAATAGAATTCTTGTGAGGTTAAATACAAATGCACTTAAAATTCTCTATTATTATTATTAACCTGATGAATCCAGAAATACTTTATAAAGGGATTTCTGGTGCCAATAGCAATTATGCCCCCAAATTATTGCTTGTGATACTATTAGTGTTAAAAATAAAAATAGACGAGTCAAGGAATAACATTTCTGCTCTTTTTTACAATGACAATTCTGATAAATATACACATTAGTTCAAGAAAGAGATATTATTGCAATTTATATATAAATTATTTTTTATCAAACTGAAGAAAATTTAGAAATTCCTTGAAAGCCATTGAACACACCATTAAACTTTTAGTTTTTTCAAAGTGCCTTATGGTTCAAGGGGACTGAGGAAGTCTTGTACTTTCATTCCGTGTTATTTTGAGACTAGAAGTATTAAAATAAAGATTTACCCTTCTTTACCTTTGCAATACTGAGGCTCCTATAGTGTTCTATTCCATTGGTCACACTCAGATTTCAAATCATGATGTATCCCGTGGGCTTGGTCCAGAACACCAATGATATCAGAATGGACACCAGGGGGTCATCTGGGCAAATGCAAAGCAACTTAAAATAATGTTTTATAGCCAGTAAAATAATGTTCAATCTAAACATTTTAACTACTATGGCCTTCTAGTCATTTTTACCTTGTATTATTATTTTTTTCAAGGGCTCTGATAAGGTATTTGATATCTCTGAAATCTATTAAAATTGTAAGAAGCTTTACTGTTATCATTAATTAAGTAAAATAAGTAATTGCTCCCTTGTTAGGTGCGGCACTGCACTTTGTACATGCTGTCTTGTTTAAATCCCATATTACTCAGTAAGGTCAGCTTTCCCTCCACTTTCTAGGGAGGCCGAGTGATATGAGCCACACCTTCCTATCTCACTGCCTGTGCTTGTAGCAGCTGGCCGTTTGAAGCTTCTCTTTCTGACACTTTACCTGCAATAAAATAATGTTCTGTTTCTTTGTTGAATAAACTAATTAACAAAATATAATTATGTTTTTGTTTCTTAGTTCAAAAAACAAATTAACAAAGGAAACTAACAAACAGAACAATTCTAATTTTGCTATGAAGTAAATAAATATAATATTTACACAATTAATAGTACCTTAGGTCTAGGCATATTGAGAAAAGTCAATTTTCAAACAAATAGGCCATTTATATTATGGGCTAAGAAAAAAGGAATATTTAAAAAATATTTATGCAAAATAAGTAAAATAGTAGCCACATTTTCACTTCGTTGCGAAGGTTAGTAAGCAGTGACATGTCACTTAAAATTGCTTTCATAAACCAGACTAGTGTATATTAATACTTTATACCCCCTCCTCATTTTGATGGCAATGGCCTTTACTAATGTTAGTTAAATTTTTTATTTTTACTTTTTAATTTATTGATTTGAGAGAGAGATTTGTTGTTTCAATTATTTACGCATTAATTAGTCAATTCTTGTAGGTGTCCTGATGGGAGATTGAACCTGAAACCTTGATGTATTGGGACAATGCTCTAACCAACTCAGTTATCTGGCCAGGGCCTAGTTACATTTTCAGAATAAATTACTATCAACAGATGGAACTGGTAAATTTTGTATCTATATTAAACAATAAAGATTGACTTCTACTTTGTCCCATATACAAAAAAAAAAAAAACAAACCTCAAAATGGATTACAAAAGCTAAACGTTAACACTCAAAGATATCAATTTCTAGAATAAAATATAAAAAAACACTTCAAAAAATTAGGTTAGACAAGAATTTTTAGATACAAAACACATGATCCCTAAAGAAACACATAAATAAATTGATAGTCAAATTTTAAAGCATTTACTCATTTTATCTATTTTTTTTATTTATTTATTTTAGAGAGGGTAAGGGAGAGAGAAAGAGAGGGAGAGAAACGTCAATGTGTGGTTGCCTCTCATGTGTCCCTTGTTGGGGACCTGGCCTGCAACTCAAGCATGTGCCCTGACTGGGAATCGAACCGGTGACCATTTGGTTCACAGGCCGGCACTCAATCCACTGAGCCACACAAGCCAGGGCAGCATTTACTCTTTACAAGACACTACAAAGAGAACTCAAATACAAGCCATAGACTGGAAGAAGTCATTTGAAAATCACACAGAAGATGAATAACTCATATCTGGAATATGCATATAAAGAACTGTCAAAATGTAATAATAGAAAATAAATAACCCAATTAAAAATGGGCAAACAACTTAAATAGATGCTTTCCCAAAGAAGTTTTTTTAGATACTAAATAATCACTTGAAAACATGGTTGTATTTTGCCTTTTTTATGGCCAAGTAGTATTCCACTGGGTGTGTGTATATATACACACACACACACATATACATACATATACACATATATATATATCACATCTTATTTATCCAATCATTTATTGAAGGGCACTTAAGTAGTTTCCATGTCTTGGCCACCATGAATACTGCTGCAATGAACACAGGGGTGCATATATATTTGTGAAAAAATATTTTCAATTTTTTGAAAAAACGGCCATTAGCAACAGCATCAATGGATCCTGAGAATATCAAGCTAAGCGAAATAAGTCAAACAGAAAAAGTTAAGAACAGTATGAATTCACTAATATATAGCTAACAAAACTGAAAGGAACCAGTGAACACATAAGAAAAACAAACAGATAAAACATTATAGACACAGACAACAACATGGTGGTTTCAAGAGGAAAGGGGGTTGGGGTAGTAAAGGGCAAATGGGGCGAAATGCACTGTGACTAAAGGAGACTTGACTTTGGGTGGTGAACACATGATGCAGTATACAGATGATGAATCATAAAAATGTACACCTGAAATCTATATCATCTTATTAATCAATGTCACCACAGTAAATTTAATTTTAAAAATGGTGTCAACATCATTAGTCATTAGGGAAATGAAATCTAAATACAAAACCACAATAAAATATAAGTACATACCGATTAGAATGACTGCAATTTAAAAAACTGACCTTACAAAGTGCTGGTGAGGAGACAGAAGTCATGTATTTCTGGAGTGAAATGTAAAATGGTGCAATTACTTTGGCAAACAATTTGTCCATTTCTTAAAATAACTAAACACACACCTATTACTTGACCTGGGTTTTCCACTCCTAGGTAGTTACCTAAGAGAAAAGAAAGCATATTCCTTACAAAAGCTTATACACATGGAGCAGCTTCATTTGTAATAGCTAAACTATTGAACAATTGAAACTCTCCAACAGTAGTAAATGGATAAACAAATTGTGATATATCCATACAATGAAGTACTACTTAGTGATGCAAAAGAAATGAACTATTAATATTTAAAACAACACAGATAAATCTGTCTCAAAATAATTATGTTAAGAGAAAAATAAGCCAGACAAGATAAGAGGTGATATGTATGATTTCATCTGTATAAAATCTGAAAAATGCAAACTAATATATATTGATAGAAAACACGCTAGTGATTATCTGGGGATGAAGGGAGGGAAAGTAAGAAAGAGATTATGAATGATGCACCAGGACACTTCTGAAAATAATAAATACGTTTCTTATCTTGCTTGTAGTGATGGTTTTATAGGTGCATACTCGTATTTAAGAAATTGTACACTTTAAATATGTGAAGTTTATTGTATGAATATGTCAGTTTTACCTCAATAGTGTTATTTTTAAAAGCTCATTGAAATCTAAAGACTATATAATTGTATTTAGTAAAATTATAAGTATTCTAAAATGATATTTAATAAAATAAACAGTATAAGTAATATAAATAAATAAGCATAAATAAAAAATAGTAAGTAGAGTACATTTTTCAAACTGTGCCTTTCTACTCTGTTGTAGATTCTGATATGATTCTAGCACTTGAGAATTTAAGTTAGGCCTACTTATAGGTACTTAGCTTGCTGACTTCAAAATACAGTTATGAACCATTTTTGATCTATTTAAAAATAACTCCAGATTTATAAAAGTCTTTATAGTAAAAAACTCTAAGAAGCTCATGTACATATGTGCTCTACAAGAGGGTCAGCTTTGTTAATAATGTCGCGTTTGTATAGGTCATTGTGCGTTCAAAGGACCCCTATGGACTAGGTCTTGTCTGACCCTCATAAACCTCCTCATTCAGTCTCCCAGCATCCTCCTCACAGGCAGCTGATTCCCCAGGACTCTGGCATGTGCTCCAGCGTCACTGCCACTATCACCTATCAACCAAATCCACACCTGATCCTTTCCTCCTCTGCCTCCAGCCAAAGTTTTCCATGCATGATTATTTATGTTAAAAACAGGATGCCAGAGATGGAGAGACTTCTGGAAAGCACCTCAAATCTTTTCTTTCACAGATGACACTGAAGCCCATAAAACTTTGTCTTACTTAGTGATCTAAAAGGACCCTGAGTACATGCCCATGTAGCATAAAGTCCTCTATCTGATGTGCAAAGCACTCTGTCGTTCCACCATATCCTCCTGACACTATCGTCTTTCTTCCCACCAAAGTTCTTTTCTCTTCATGGCATTTATCATCTTCATAATTTTGGACAACATATTTCTTTCTCTTACATTTTATTTATTGTTATTGTTATTATCTTTCTCTCGCTGGTCCATAGGACAGTAAGCCCGGCGAGGGTAATATCTGCTTCTGTTTAGTAGTATAACGCCAGTGTCCAGCACATTGGCTAGTACTAAGTGCAACCCAGTAATTATTTGTTGAGTAATTGAAAGAATACTGAACGATGCTTGGTACGTGCACTTCATGTCAAATACACTACGCTTCTCACGCTCACAACATTTTATGTTCAGAAACTCTTTTATTTTCATATGGAATGCTCATTTAAGGGTGAAAATAAGTATCTACTATTTTCTCTCTTTTTTTTTGCATCTTTTTTAAAAATTTTACTTTATTGTTGTTCAATTACAGTTGTCTGCATTTTTTCAATTGAAAGGTACAGAAAGTAAGGATTATAGTATTTACTCTATTAATTATCACTTAGCCAGCACTAGACCTGGTATTGACTAAATCATTCACTTGAATTTCTCCCACACATCATAGAGAATTATAGATGGATTTCTTTCCAAATAAAATGGAATAGCCCACAGTTTTTACATATCACTTTAAAGTAGGTGATTGCGACATACAGTGAAATCAGGCAAACACATTTAAAATGGCTCAGACTCACACACATAAACATTATAGCATTGAACATATGTATCCCAGCTCAAATATTTTTCTTTTATTTTCTTAAAACTACACTCTTATAATATATAACCTCAACTATTTTATGTTGACCCCCCAAAATAGTTTCAAATATGTGCCTGAAAAGATGTCAGAAAAACTTGCAAAATGTTTTCAAACCATAATCCATTTGCTTTCATTTCACTCAAAGTTCTAGCAAGTATGAATATATGATTCTGCAGTACAGAAATTGTGAAGCATTAAGTTGGAAACACTGAGGAAAGATGCTAACTAGAGTCTGAATGAATATCTATAATCAGCAAAACAGCTTTAGAAATAGACCTCACCCAAAACACTAGCAGAAGCAGAATCAAGAGTAGAATAGACCCAGACTCATAATTACCACTAAGTCTGAATGTTTTATTTTTAATTATCTTGATATAATTTAAGACTACAACAAAATCACAAGAATAGTACAAATTTTGTGAAATTCTTTCATCCAGATTCCTTCAAATGCTTACATTTCACTATTATTTCCTCCTTCTCCCTCCCTTCCCTGCTCTTTCTCTCTTTTTGTTTGTCCTCTGAGCTTTTAAGATTAAGCTGCAGACTTGATGCCAGTTTATCCTAAATAATTCAGTGCATATTCCCTTAAAAAAAACAGAAATTATCTGAATTTACTATAGAACAATTTTCAAAATCAAGAAATGAAAATCAATGCACCTGCAAATGCTATTCTGATGTTGTCACTTATCCTAAAAACATGCTTTAGAGTCTGTTTTAATGTATATCAGTTCCCAAATCCATCTTTGTATTCCATGACTGATATTTTTAACAGAGAAGGACGGTTATTTTGCAGAATATCTCTTAATTTCAGCTTGTCTGATATTATCACACAGACAGATTCAGGCTTTGCACATTTGGCTGGGAAGATACGGCATGAGGCTGAGTTTTCCTCAGTGCTTCATACTGGGAGGCACATGTTGCTAACTGTTCTAGCTGGCAACGTTGACCTTGACCAGTTGGTTAACACACTCTCTGCCAGTTTTCTCCGCTGTGAAGTCAGTATTTTGCTCTTTGCAATTTATATACAACAAGATATTTTCAAACTATGTAAATATCTTGTTCTTCCCTACACTTTCACTCACTACCTTCCCTACCCATCCATGATTCTAGCTTGAATTATTATTGTACTACTGGTCGAGTATTGGTTTTCTAAGTTCATTATTTCTTCTACATTTATCCTTGATCTTAAGGCAAAGAGCAACTTTTATCTTCTATTCTCTCTCTAAATTATATATATATGTATATATGTATACATGTATGTATACACACATACACACACATGCATACACATACACACACATGTACATACTATATACAAGGTCTGTCCAGAAAAAGTCCATCCATTGTTAATATAATGAGAATGGTTTGTGCAACAAAGATGTAACCTGGCAGCCAAGGAGACTGGAATGTGCATACATGAACAATGACGACTTCACTGTACTAGTCAGTGGGGGTGTTCAATGCCACTGAGTGAGCAAGTGTACTGTGTAGCCATCACATTCAAAATGACTGAACAAGTAGAACAACAAATGTTCATCAAATTTTGCATTAAGCTTGAACATTCCTCCATGGAAACTATTCCAATGATTCAGAAGACCACAGCTATGGGCAACTGGTGATTGACAGCTTCATCGTGACAACGCATCCACTCATGCATAATGTCTTATGCAGTTTTTAGGCAAAACATCAAATCACCCAGGTGACTCAATACCCCCTACAACCCACATTTGATGTCCTGAGACTTCTGGCTTTTCCCAAAACTAAAATCATCTTTGAAAGGGAAGAGGTTTCTAACCATCAATGAGATTCAAGAATACACGACAGGGCAGCTGATGGTGATTGGAACTGTGTGAGGTCCCAAGGTGCCTGCTTTGAATGGGACTGAGGCACCATTGTCCTATGTACAGTGTTTCTTATATCTTGTATCTTCTTCAATAAATGTCTCTACTTTTCATATTATGTGGCTGGATGCTTTCTGGACATATATATGTACACACACATGTATTCTTGGATATATATAGATATTTTAGATTATAGATGCATATGTATATGTATACACATACATACACACACATACACAGATATATATATATATATATATATATATATATATAAATCTTAGAATATGTGTCTGTGCAAATCTATGTATGTATTTGACCTGTTGGAACCCCTTCAAAGTGGCTCCTTACATGTGTTAATATGTCCCCATTATTCTTTGAACACTTTTTTCTTTCTAGTTTAATACCCCAGACTTCTAATCAGTTATTTCTGAAGAACCTCATTTCTTTTATTTGATACTGATTTGGAGACCAAAATTAAAGCATTGTCATTTCTATATGAATTTTATTTCTTCTATGTAATTTTGTAAAGCTAGATTAGAAATACACATACATATGTTTGTGCATTCATGCAGACATATACACATTCATAGACATTTTCATTCATTTTTATATCTATGAGTTCACATTGATACTTTTAATCCCAACACCTCTAAGATTAGGAACAAAGACAAGATATTTCTACTACTATCATTATAGTCAATGCAATTAGACAATAGCTAGAAATCAAAGGCATCTAAATTGAGGGAAAATAAACTTGTTTCTATTGACAGATTATATTACCATGTTCTTAAAAGGAACTAGAGAATCAGTAATAAACCTAACTCAAATAATACAAAAATTCAATACAGTAGCAAATTATAAAGTTAGCATATATAAATCAATACACTTCATATACACAAATAATAATGAATCAGAGGATATAATGGAGTTTTCCCTACTCAATTTAAAATAGCAAAAAAAAAGTTTTAAAAAACTTTAAAACACTTTATTTTTAAAGATCAAATTTCTCTTTCAACCAAGAATTATTTAATAGAAAGTTATTAAATTTCTAGTTTGAGTGGATTTTTAAATTTTGTTGAATATTTCTAGTTTTATTGCATTGTGATCTAAGAGTGTTATATTTTTACTTTATAAAGCTTTCTGTTGGTTTTGTGAGGAGATGTATGGTCAATTTTTGAGGCTGCTTCATGCACACTTGAGAAGAGGTGTGTTCTCTATAAACAGTGTAGAAAGTTCAATATGTAATCACAATGTCACTTGATCTGTCTTGTACTGAGAGTGAAGTGATAATGTCTTCTTAGTATTTCTGTGTGTCTTGTATTCCTGGTAGGTTTTGGTTTTAAAAGTGGTTGCTGTGTTATTTAGCATATAGATATTTACATTCATTATTTCTCCAGTGTGAAATTTTATCACTAAAAGTTTAATTTTTATAATATTTAATGCTTTGTCATTCAAATTTTACTTTGTTTAATATCACTTTCACTGTCCATGGTGCTTATTATTTCAATTTGACAAGCATCTCTTTATTTTTAGCTTTTTAAATGATTGGTATAGGTATGTTTTATATATACCATTTAGTGGTTTTTTCTTTACATTTTTTCTTCTTAATAGAGGAATTAAGATCATTCCTATGTATTGACAAGAGAAATAGTATTTATTTTCATTCTATAATACTTTATTTTAGAATCACGTGATTCTGCGATCTTTGCTGTGCTTCTTTAGTGTTTTTTTTTTTCTAGCATCTTTTGGTAATTAAAGATTGTATTTTTGTTCTACTTTTTTAATGCCCTTTTTTTAACTTTCTCTGGTTTGTAACTATAATAGAACACTTTTTTTGTTTATTTAATTTAATGAAACCAACGTCTCTAGAATACTAATCTAATATTATTGCTTTCATGTTTTGATATCCTCAAGAGGGCAGAAATGTTTCCCAAACCTTGGTCATAAAGAAGAAATACTCAAAAACAAAGGCTGGCAACCAATATGTTCTGAAAATGTGACTGTCAGCCACAAACTAGGTACCAGAGTAAGGACTTGAACTCTTATCAGTTAGTAAGTGGCCCCTTCCATGTTTCTTTGATAGAGGCTCATCCCCATCTGTCCTTTGGCTTCACGGTGCATAAACTGGCCATACTCAAGCCAGTAGACAATTAGTCTTCCTTTCTGGAGCTAAGGGTAGCTTTATCACTTTGTTCGGTAGACCCTTACATTTCTCAATAAAATGTAATTTTAAAATGTTAGCAAGATAGCTGATCAGAGTAAGCAGGGGCTTCTTATAGCAGATTCACAATATATACAGTAACACCTCATTTATAAAGACAGCTTAAAAAATACATCGTCACATTTAGTAGGTGCTTCCTACAGCAATATTATTCACTCCATCCTCACTCAGAAGCATCTACAGCCCTTTATTACATGACTATCATTCTCTTGTATTTTTAAATATGTAAATACCTACACATTTAAATAACATATTGCAGTTCTGACAATTTTGAGAACTTCTGTAAGTGGAATTATATTCTCTTTTTCTATAATTTGAACATTCAATAAATATTATATTTCAGAGATTCATTAATACTATTGCATGTGTCTTTGCTTCTTAAATTTGCAGTGCTGTGTGAGATTCTATTTTATAAATGCTATTTTTTTATGTAGATTGCTTTCATACAAGTTTTGTTAGGAAACCCCAGGCACCCATTTCCTCTTTGTTGCGTCCTAAGAACTATTTCAAATTGGATGTGAACACCAAACACGGTTTTTGGATAGCCATAGTACTGTGCTAATTCACACTGAGTTTGTTGTTTCTAAAGCTCTATAGTGGTTTTTACATGTGTCTCTACTAAGATATGTCTGCTCTAGTCTTTATAATAATTGTCTTCAACAGATCAGATCTATTCATTTTTGTTATTATTAGAATTATTATAATTAGAATTATCTCTTGTCCCAGCTTGTCAGGGACTTTTGGGATCCTCAGCCTGTCATTTAGCAAATTTGTCCTTTGGGCACATTTATATTTGCTCATCTAAATCATTGATGGGACCAGGACAGAATGGCGACAGCCCTGACACAGATGTTCAGAAATCTCACTCAGATTGACAGAGCTCTCTCAATCAGTGCCATTTGAGGGGGTATTGTACTGTATTCTTTTCTACTAAACACCCGTCCATCCAGTTCTTGTTACCGAATACATTATCCCAGGGACTACGACAACTGGCTTCACTAGAATTCAGTTCTGTCTATTAAACCTTTGTCACAGCAGTATGTGACGTCTGCCAGAGAAGAAACTGAGGTTGGTCAAAAATGGCCTGCCCTTTGTGACCCCTACTGGGTTTAATGTCAGTTGTGCCATTTCTAATGTGCAGTAGTCACCACTGACAGATGTCGTGGGGAAAATGGGCATGAATTTGGGAGCTTATAAGTCTTTCTTTTTAGCTTATTTAAAGCATATTAAATATATTGATGACTATTCTGCTCAGCTGCTGGACTCCACCCAAGTTTATGTGCACTTCAATCCATTCCCTTGTGTATTAGCAATTGCCCATTAACTATAAAGTAATTATTGGAGTGGGGCATGGCTACATAGACTGTTTAACTTAGTGATTTTTGGTTTTTAAACTGTGTTCCCCATACATGTGTAAGTCTCTGGGTGGCCAGGGGAGCTGCCCACAGAGCTTCAAATATGTCCATTTATCTTTAATCAAGATGTCTCAGATTTTTTGATTTACACTCCACATTTCTATTGACTTTCTTTTTAAGTTCTGCTATAATTATTTTTCCTAAATTCCACCAATCTAGTTTCCTGCACTTTTCTTCCAACCATATTTTTGGACATAAAGTTATCTTTCCATCCATAGTGTCACTGTATTTGTTTCTCAAGCAGATTGCTAACATTTGGGGGGACAACTCACCATCATCTGCAGTTCTGAGCTTTGCTTTTTTGGAGCAAGATGTAGTGTATGTGGTAGAGGTAGTGGTCAGCATGATGGAATAAAAAAGCAGAGTATGTATGTGTATTTACATATGTGAAATATAAAAGTTCAGCTGAATAGATATTATATGGTAACATAAACAGGTAAAGTTAAACAATCGATTGTTGTTTATACCATTCCAATGAATACTGAAGAGTTTGAAAATGTTTTAGAAATTGCTGAGGAAACTGGAATCCCCTAGAAGTTAAACCTTAGCTTTTTTCTTTATTTCTAGCTGGTTTCTTATAACCCAATTATTTCATCCCTACTTGTCTTTCTTTTTTATTTTTATTTTTAGAGAGGGGGAAAGAGGGAGAAAGAAAGGAAGAAAAACATCAATGTGTGGTTGCCTCTCACACCTCCCACCCCTCACTGGGAACCTGATTTGCAACTCAGGCATCTGCCCTGACTGGGAATCAGACCTGTAACCTTGTGGTTCTCAGGTTAGCATTCAGTCCACTGAGACACACCAGCCAGGATTCTACTTGTCTTTCAAAAGACAAGAATTTTTACCATGATTTTTACTAGTAAGTGATTACTTTACTTTAAGTTACTAACTGTGAAGGGACTATCTTTATGCAAACATAAAATCTCTTTTCGTTTGGAAAGATGTGCACTGAGAGTAATTGCAAAGGCACAAATAAGGTGAGGTGCTCAGGATACTATTGCTGCATAACAATGAAAGGCAAATTTAGAAGTGTAAAACAATCGTTTTATTACATTCGTGAAACCAATTGGCCGGAAGTGAGAGAGAGAGGGAGAGAGAGAGAAAGAAAGACATATAAGTGGCTTTCTTTTGCTCCACAATATCTGGGACTGCATCTGAAAAAACTCAAATGCTGGTGGTGCCTCAGCCTTTATCAGAATCGTCTGGAAATATCTTCGTTCACATGGTTGGAAGTTGATGTTAGATGACAGCTGGGGACTCATCTGAGTTATTGGGCAGCAATTCTATATGTCACCTCTCAGTGTTTCCACATTGGAAATGAACATTTCTCCCACAGAGCATTCAGGCTTCTATATAGAATGCTGGTGGTTTTAGAACAAGCACCCCCCACAGCAAAAGGCAAAAGCTTATGGCACCTTTATAATCTAACCACAGAATAAATGTAGACTCATTTCTTCCATACTGTAGAGGTTGTGCAAGTCAAAAATACCCACCAAGAACATGGGTAATTATTTTGGGAAAATTCAATCTGCCGTAGTCAATCCTCTGATTATAGCAATGTACATCTCTTTCACATACAAACTACATTCATCTCTACATCAGGACTCTCAAATCTCATGGCATTATGGCATCAAGCCCAGTCTAGGATCTAATCATCTAAATGAGGTACAAGTGCAGATGAGACTCCTCATTCTATTCCTCTCAATCTGAAAACCTAATGAGACAAATTATCTTCTCTACAAATGCGGCATACAGTAGTGAGAAAGGACTAGGGTAACTGCCACAGACACTCACTGAAAAATATGAAAAACACACTTCCACATTTGTGGAAATGAGTAAATTGTATTTTTTTAGTTTACATAAATTCTCTTTTTCAAAATGTGGAAAATAAGAGAAATAAAGCAATTACTGTTTCATAACAATTCTGACATTCATATCATCCCTATTGGCAGTGAATGGATTAGAGTTCAGTTATACCCCCAAGAGTTTGTTCTCTAGGGACACAGTTTCCACCCTCTGGGACTTTAGTTTTATACTCTAAGATAGTGATTCAACCTTTTTCATCTCCTGGCTCACATAAACTAATTACTAAAAATCTGTGGCATAAAAAATATATTCTTTTTTGCCAGTCTGAAAAAAAATAGGTATAATTTTGATTGATCCAGAAATAATAATAATAGCAATTACCTACACTTTTGGCTCCAAAGTTACTTTTTTTTATTAGAGAGAGAAAGAGAAATGATAGAAGAGGGGAGAGAGAGACAGAGAGAGAAGGAGGAAGAGGAGGAGGAGGAGGAGAAGAAGAAGAAGAAGAAGAAAGAGAAACATCTATTTGTTCCAATTATTTATGCATTCGTTGGTTATTTTTGTATATGCCATGACTGGGGATCAAACCCTCAACCTTTATGTATTGGGGCAATGCTCTAATCAACTGAGCTACCTGGCCAAGGCCAAAAGTGACTTTTTAAAAAATCAGGTGCTTATACTTGTATATAGGGATTTCTGGTACCAAGAATTAACCAACCAGACACACCCTTATGCAACATGACCAATCAGATGCAACTCTACTATATGACCTATATATTAAATATTTGTGGTTCAAGATAGGGCATTCACACTAGATAGTTATTGTTATTTTTTTTTTTACTTGACTGTTGTAACTTTCTTATTTGTCAATCTTAGGGAAAAGAGGTCAGATATTTCGTGTTTTAAATATTCTGTAGCACACTAACTGTAAATTGTTGCTCTAGGACAATATTTCTATTCCACAAAAATAGTCCATGCGTATAATTGAGTAGCTTTCTACCTATAGAAATTTGGGACTTAAAGTTAGTGCTGCATTTGTATAATTTCTATTTTTAAGTTCATTTGGTATAATTTTTATAAAATGCATTATATTCTTCTAATATAATTTATAATCCACTCTATTACATAAAGGCCACACCCACAATTCTCTTTAAGATAAGCCCTTCTCTCCCTGGGTCTCTATGTGAGACTGCCTTGGGAAAATATCCTCGAAAGCCTCCTGACTTGGGGTGGTGAACACACAGTACAATATACAGATGATGTATTAAAGAACTGTACACCTGAATGCTATATGATTTTATCAACCAGTGTCAACCCAATATATTTAATAAAAATAAATTCTTAAAAAATGTGAATGAAATCTTATAAATTGTATTATTTCATAAAGAAATTCTGTAAGGCTTTCCCTTAATTTCCATACAGGGCATTTGGTGTGTTTGAACAATCATGAGACAATACCACTGATCATTCTGAAGATGTAAATCAAAAACGTGCATTGTCACTGTGAATGTGCTTTTGGCCTGAGGCCCTTTCTTAATCTAAAAATAATGTGCTATCAGGAGAAGCTAGAAATGAAAAATACTTTATTATCAAAACCAAGGGGTCTTGATTTAGATATTTAGCAGAGTGTCCTTTAGATTGTTCTGTCCTCTTCTTTGAGTACAGGCAGTGTAAAGAAGCCAGATGATACTTTAATATTCTAACTTAAAATGTTTTAAAGTATATTTTCTCTATTATGCCATTACAATTGCCCCAATTTTTCCCACTTTGACCTCCTCCACCTGGTACCCCCTTCCCTCCAGCCATCTGTCCCCCTTAGTTCATGCCCATGGGTCATGCATGTATGTTCTTTGACTTCTCCATTTCCTATACTTTTCTTAACATCCCCCTGTCTATTTTGTACTTACCTATCATGCTTCTTAATCCCTGTACCTGTTCCCCCATTTTTCCCCATCCACCTCCTTGCTGATAACCCTCCAACTGATGTCTATATCTATGATTCTGTTCTTGATCTAGTTGATTGCTTAATTTGTTTTTTAGATTCAGTTGTTGATAGTTGTGAGTTTGTTGTCACTTTAATGTTCATAGTTTTGATCTTTTCTTAAATAAGTCCCTTTAACATTTCATATAACAGGACCTGGTGATGATGAACTTCTTCAACTTTAACTTGTCTGGCAAGCACGTTATCTGCCCTTTCATTCTAAATGATAGCTTTGCTGGATAGAGTAATCTTGGAAGTAGGTCCTTGCCTTTCATGACTTTAAACACTTCTTGGCCAGTCCCTTCTTGCCTTCCACGTTTCTTTTGAGAAATCAGTCAATAGTCTTATGGGAACTCCTTTGTAGGCAACTCTCTGCTTTTGTCTTGCTGCTTTTGAGATTCTCTCTTTGTCTTTAACCTTTGATATTTTAATTATGATGTGTCTTGGTGTGGTCCTCTTTGTGTCTAACTTGTTTGGAATTCTCTGTGCTTCCTGGCCTTGTATGTATATTTGCTTCGCCAAATTAGGGAACTTTTCCTTCATTATTTTTTCAAATAAGTTTTCAATTTCTTGACTTGAAATTTTTAAAGGTTAAAGAACGGGTTAATGTATCACCTGTTCTGAATGATAAATTTTCCATTATCACATTGTTGGAAACAGTGTTGACAAACTTTTTATGACCACCTAACAAAGGTCTCTTTCCTAAACACATTTTCCTTACTTTTCATTACATTCTCACTGACACTCTCCTTGAGGATTAACAGTGTCTTCTAAGCCTGACAACTCCCCGCCTCTGTCCCTGACTTGTCCCAAAGATAATGCCACATATTTTGGCTTTTTTTTTTCTCATAGAAATCCTTTTTTTCTAGCTACCAAAATCCCTTGGTTTATTATTGCTGTGTAACCAATAATCCCACAACTGGATTTCTTAAAACAACATCAATTATTTTACTAACAAATCATCACTTTGACCAAGGCTCTATGAAAATGAATGTTTGCTATTCAGCTGGGCTTGGGGGATCCACATGGTGGGCATGGTAGTACTGGTTCTCACTTGGGGGCTCAGACACACCTGTGGGTCAGGAGGGCATTAGTTCTTCTTTATGTAGACCTCTCAATGGGCTGCTTGAGCTACTTTATGAATAGTGGCTGGATTCCAAGAGTGAACATGCCTAAAGAACTAAGTAGAAATGAATGATGCTTATATGACCAAATTTCAGAAATCACATATTACTTCTGCTATTCAAATATAAGAGTATATAACTAAAATAAACATTGACCACAAAGAGTAGGGTATATATGTTTATAGGTGGTTATATATTTAATTTTAAGACTTTGCGTGCAAGAGTAACACAAATTTATTGAAAGAAAAGGAAATGCAAAAATCCACATAAAACAAAATATGCAAAACAAACACACACAAAAGTTGCTCACTTCACCTATTAATACCAAAAGCTTTGTGAGAAATACACAGCTATCCCATCTATGATCACTCTCTTTAGGATTTAAGATGACTATGTATCTCACAACCACCTTAATCTGATAATATTGTACAAAATGATTAGGCCATGTAACGGAATTTGGGGGTTGCTGAAAAACCTGAAGTTTTAGCTGAAAGGATTTCAGGCCAGCCTCCCACTGCTGTATACATTTAAAGTTTTAGTTCAATGTGTACTTCTGGGAATAACAGATTAATTTTCCTCTCTAATTTAGTAATTTAATATAAAAATGTATTGAGATGTAAGAGTAGCCTCTTGGGTAAAGGCTGAATTGAGAATGCAAAAGTCTGCCTTGTGAAGTTTAACTCCATTAACTATATTTAAAGGACTGACAAAGGCTAATTTAACAGAAAAAATAATAGGGGCTTCTTCCATGAGAAGTAACTTGGTATTGCTCTGCTCATTTGGACTCTTTGGTGGGGCAAAGACTACATGTGTGAAGGCAGAAAGAATAGAACTACTAACATTTTTAACAATTTGAGCCAAAGAAATTTTTTTTGCTGGATATTTCAACTGAAAGTGGTAATAAATGAAGTAAAATTCTCTGTGAATCCTCAGAGAGGACTGTAGCAGAGGTGAATCAGCAAAGACCTTGCAAGGTGGTCACTGAATTAGTGTGAAGGACACCAGAAGTAATAAACAGAGATTCCAGTGGCTGTACATTATAAAGAAAACTGACTTTAAATAATTAGTTCAGAATAGTTACTAAACAAACAAATAAAAAGAACTACAACTGATAATACTAACAAAAACCACTGGTGAGGGTGAATAATCTGAATTCAAGATTTGCCATATTATATTACTTAACACATCCAGTTTTCAACAACAAAAAATTTTGAGATGTTCTAAGAACCAAGAAAGGGTGGCTCATACAATTCAAAAAAAGCAATCAGTAGAAAGTGACCCTTAGGAAGCCAAAGTATTGTACTTTGTGGACAAAAGTAAAAAAATAGAATATTTTATGAATATTAAAAGAGATAAAAGAAAGTGTGTCTAAAGATTGATGAAAAATATAAGAATGATGTCTCATTAACAAAAGAATATAGAAAATGAGAAAGATATTATGCAAAAGAACCCATTAGAAATTCTGATTTGATAACAGAAACTTCCGCCAAGATGGCGGCGTAGGTGGACACACTGCGCTGCCGCTCACAACCAGAGAGTTTAAACAACGAACTCAATAGCGAAAAATAAACAACCAGAACGGACTGAATCGAACTGAAGGGAAGTCCGACACCCAGGAAGTTGGGGAGGACGTACGTCCAGGCCGGTAAGCGGGGCAGAACCGAGCAGAGGAGCGGAGTGAGAGGCAGTTTGCCCGGAGGGACTCACCCCAGGAGCGCCTAAACAAAACACAACCCCGAGCAACGGGTGAACCTCGCAGGCCGGTGGCGTAACTGGAGAGGCCAATGGGAACCAGCAGGGCCGAGACTGGCAGAAAAGGCAGTGGGGAACTGGGGAGCAGAGGGTGATAGGGAGCAGCGGTGAACGGCAGACGCCATTGCTCCTTCCCAGGCCCCGCCCCCAGAGGAAACGTCACAAAAAAGCGACCCAGGTTGCCAGGCACTGACAAACACCTAAGACTCCAACAGGTGCGCTGAGATAAAAAAAGAATGAAAATGGCCAAAACGAAAGATCAGAACAAATTACAACTAACGGATGAAGAGATAGCCAAATTAACAGATGCCCAGTTTAAAACACTAGTAATCATGATGCTCACAAAACTGGAAGAAATAGTTGAACAAATGAACAATACGATAAAGATAATGGAGGAAGATTTACAGGGAACCAATAGGGAACAAAAGGAAGCTGGGACTCAAACCAATGGGGTGGACCAGAAGGAAGAAACAAGAATTCAAAAAAATGAGGAGGGACTCAGGAACCTCAGAGACATTTGTAAATGACTCAACATCGGTTCATAGGGCTGCCAGAAGGACAAGAGGAACACCAAGAAATTGAACGTATTTTTGAACAGATAATGAATGAGAACTTCCCAAATCTGGCAAAGGAAATAGGCTTCCTGGAAATCCAAGAAGCTCAGAGAACCCCAAAGAAGAGGGACCCAAAGAGGAACACACCAAGGCACATCATAATAACATTACCCAAGGTCAAGAATAAGGAAAGAATCTTACAAGCAGCAAGAGAAAAGGAGACAGTTACCTACAAAGGAATTCCCATAAGAC
>PVJI01021678.1:0-26654 GCA_004026765.1 Micronycteris hirsuta
ATCATCCAAAAAAAAAAAAAAGAATAGGAAAGGAAAAATGGGAAGAAGAAAGAATAAAAAATAGAAAAATAGAGTGAGAATAAGAGAAAAGAATTAAAGATATGCAAGCAAAAAAATAGAACAAAAAATGGAGTAACAAGAGAAAGAAAATATTAAAAAGAAAAAAGTATGATTTGCCTCAGCAGTTTGTTGTGCCTGGTGTGATCATTCTCAGGATACATGGAATGTGGAACTCCTTGAATACTACTCTGGTATTGTCTGAAGCTGGACACTTGTTGTGCCAATCTCAGGCTTCCCAAGAGGTTCTTTTTCGCAAGCCAATGTCAGACACTGTCCCTGCCCAGCCATCAGCAAATTTTTCAACATGGAGTTTCTAGTAGGCCAGTAATTGGGGCTTCTGGGGCCCAGAGGCTGGGTCTGCTGGTGCTCTTGCCCTTTGAATGTCCCTGCTTTCAGTTGCTGTCTCTTCCTCCACAGAAATGTGCTCACTGGGAGTAACCAGGACCTGGCAGAGGTGACCCAAACAGACTTGGTTGTGGTGCCCTCACTCTATAAGATGCATGGGCAGGTACTTTCTCTTCTTGTGGCTGCAGGGGTTGAATTTGCTGGGGAGATCACTCTGCTTCCCCATATTACAGCTGCAGAGCCCAGTCCATGCCTGTCTGACTCCCACATAAGAGCCCACCTGGGAAATGCAGTCACAAAAATCCAGCTGTGTCTTGCTGGCACCTCCACAGCTCCCATCTAAGCAGGAGGGGATCAAAACAAAAGAAAAAAATTGTCTTTTCATGATCAGTAACAGTAGGGCAGGACTGAAACTCCCCACTCCACTTGGTCTCAGAATAGGCCAAATGTCCCACTCCCTCGTGCTGTCTAAACCAACAGAGTGGGGCCAAATTTCCACCCCAGAATGGGGATATGGTTGCTGTCCATGTGCTCAATGTGGGCCAGAGTAATCTTCTTCCTCAAACTTCACTGCCCTGACTCCAACCATTTCTTTGCCCAAAGTCCTTCCAGAGAACAGAGGGCCCTTCAAATTTGCTGCTGGCTGTATGGAGGGAGCCCCTCCTCTGGCCCTGAACTGCTGCATGGCCCCTCCTGCAATCACAGATGAGGAAAACTTCCCAAGCTAGTGTTGTAACGGTGGGTTTTCTCCTTCTCTTGGATGGTGCTTTCTGAGTCTCCCAGGTGGATGGAATCCCCACTGCTCCCCACCACCCAATCTACACATGCTCCCCTTCCCATCTCTTGTTGCTCTGGCTTGGGGACCCCTGCATGGGGCTGAAGGGGGAGCAAGTTCCCCTGCTTCATTATCCCATAGCTTCCTAGTTGCTGCATCTGCACAAAGGGGCTCACCCTGTCCTTGTCTCCTCCTGTTTTCCTCCATGCTTCTGTTTTTAAATGTCCAGATCAGCTACACTTCAACTGGTATTTCAAGACAAATACTCTGCAGTTTAGCTGCAACTTCAGTCTGGGTCTGGGAGCAAGTGGACAGAGCTTCTAGCTGCTCAACAGCTGTCTTGGAACCCCCTCTAGCACTTTACTTTTATCTAATTACATTTTGTGCTTTTTACAACATTTGTGCCTGTAGGTATTTATTTATACTCTACCACACTCCAGAAAGTATAACAGCTTAAAATATGTAAGGTAAAACCTAAATAGGATATTATTTTTCTTTTATGAATGAGGAAATGGGCAGACAAATTCAGCTAAATATATATAACTTTTTTCCTCTTGCTGCTTTTAAGATTCTCTCTTTGTCTTTAACCTTCAGCATTTTAATTACAATGTGTCTTGGTGTGGGTTTCTTTGGGTTCATCTTGTATGGAACTCTCCGCACTTTCTGAACTTGTGTGACTTTTTCCTTCACCAAGTTAAGGAAGTTTTTAGTCATTATTTCTTTAAATAGGTTCTCAATCCCTTGCTCACCCTCTTGGCCTTCTGGTACCCCTATGATGTGAATGTTGTTATGCTTGATATTGTCCCAGAGGCTCCTTAACTAACTTCATTTTTTATTGTTTTTTTCTTTTTGCTATTCTGACTTAGGTATTTTTCACTACCTTATCTTCCAATTTACTGATTTGATCCTCTGTTTCATCTAATCAACTGTTGATTTCCTCTAGTGCATTTTTTTCATTTTCGTCACTGTGTTCTTCATTTCTGCCTGGTTCTTTGTTATGTTTTCTATCTCCATTTTTATGTTTCCTATTATTTTTTAAAGTTCTCACTGAGTTCATCTTCTCTTCTCTTAAATTAATTGAGCATCCTTATAACCAGTGTTTTCAACTCCACATCTGGTAGATTGCTTGTCTCCATTTTCTTTAGATTTTTTTTGTATGGTTTTGTTCTGTACTTTCATATGGGGCATGTTTCTTTGTCTCCTCATTTTGGCTGCATCCTTGTGTTTCTATGTATTAATTAGATCTGCTATACCTCCCAGTCTTAGTAGAATGGCCTTATGTAGTGGGTGTCCTTTGGGGCTCAGTAATGCAGTCCCCCTGGTCACCTGAGTTCGGTACTCGAAGAATGTCCCTTGTAGAGGTCATGTGTGCCTTTTTGTTGTAGTTGGGCCTTAACTGCTGTTGGGAGGGATTGACCTTCAGGCTGATTGTCTGTAAGAAATGGCCATGATTAGAGTGGCAGACCTGTTGTGTAGTGACTGGCGCACCTGGAGCAGGATTTGCTTTAGCAGTGCTCTGGTGCCTGCTGAACTGGCCCTTTGGGTGTGTCACTTGTGGAGGAGTTTGGATGGTGTCATGATGTGGTCTGAAGTTGGTTACCAGGTATGTTTTTTCTGGGACCTTTTGGTAGGAGTTCTAGTATAAGCCAAGATCACATGCTATGTATGCTCAGCTGAGGATTATCTAATAAAATCTACAAAGTGATGTGTAAATGGTTGCTACTTGTGCTGGTCTTAGAGGAACCCAGGAAAAGCTAAGTTGTGAACCAAGGCAGGTTGCCACTAGTGCTGGACTTGGGGCTGCTTAGCAAGAGGTATGGAGCGCACTGAGACAGATGCTACTTGTTTGGGGTTTGTGAATTGTTGAGAGGTTTTAGGAAATCCACGGCATAAGCCAAGGCAGGTCATTTGTATGGAAAAGCTTCTGGAAGCATCTTGGTTGGGCCCACAAGTTGGGTGGGGTGAGATCTCAGGGAATCACCAGAATGAGGTTGATTAGCATTAGCCAGATTGATGGAGACTCAGACTTGGTGCCCACCTGTGCCTGTAGGCTGTGGTCAGGGGAGGGCTCAGCAAAGGAACAATGGTGCCTGCTGGGACACAGCTTCCCCTCCAGCCCTTTCCCTGAAGCCAGGTCATTCAGTTTCTTCCTGTACTCAGTATTCGGTTTCTTTCCTTGAAACCTCATGGTTTCAAGCTGCTGCCCCAGCTCTGGAGCTCAGAGCAAGTTAGTCTGTCTATGAGTAAATTCGTGCATGAGTTCTTTAAGAGGAATACCTGGGACTGTAGCAGCCCTCTGTCTCATTTAATGGAATATCCACTAATTTTTACAGACATAATTGATGGGGACTTCTTTTCCTGGTTCTGGAGTCCTGGGCTGGGGAACCCAGTGTGGGGCTAAGATCCCTCACTCCTCAGGAGGGACCTCCACAGCTGAGATATCGCTCTCATTTCTTAATCACCACACCTTTGATGTAAAATGTGACCAGTCCACATCTCCACTCTTCCTACCAGCTTCAAAGTAGCTTCTTCTGTACATTCGTAGTTATAGGACTTCTCTTCAGCTAGAGTATGGAGGTTCTCAATGATACTTCTGTAGTTTACTTTTAATTTTGATATGATCATGGGAGGAGGTGCACACAATGTTTACCTACTCTGCCATCTTGACCAAAATTCTGACAATAAGTTTTTATTGTCCTGTAAGTACAGTGATAAGGAATCACAAACTGGAATTTCTGGAGACAGTCTACTCTATTGGATTGTAAGGGCTCATTGAGGACACATGAACGTCTTTTGTTTTCCTGTATCCATTCAAAAGAGTACAGATACAGAGTTAGGGCTCAGTAAAAATATGGCGTTGTTATTATTATTTAGCGTCTAGCATTTCCACTGATAATGAGCCCAGGAGTGGGAGATTAGGGCTTAGTTCTCATGTCAGCTAAACTTTTCACCCCTTGGTAAAGTTAAGTGTATGAAATCATAGATAAAAATACTTCATTCTTTTATGGTTCATTCTTCTCTTCCTAATACAATATACATAGTAGTTGGAAAAATTCAGTCACACATTGGATATGGCCCCCTATTAGATGCCCAAAGCTATGTCTTTATTCCTTTTGGTTTTGAGAGCCTTGCTAGGTAGAATTTCATGCTACATAAACTTAGAACCATTAAGATTCAAAAGAACAGGCTGTAAAAGTCAAGTTCATTTTTCCCTAATATTAAGATGATATCCAGTAGAGGAATTGCAGCCGGACAGAGATAGAACTGAATTCACTCTTTCAGACTTAGTAATAGCCCTTCGGGAAATCTTAAGACTTACTCCTCAAGGAAATCTGCTCAAAATCTGTTCTGGAAGATTTTCAGTCAGGTTCAGTTCTGGAAAAAGACTGTTGATTGTGGACAACTGCTTTTGTTTTGTCCTGATTCAGAGGCTTTTGCCACAGGGCTGTAACTTATAACCCCAGCTTGTCTTTAATTTATGGCCAAATGGTGATTTCTGACCCAGATGTTTTTCATACCTTTAGATATGAAGGTTGTGTTATATCCTTGGCTTTTTTTCAAGAGGATGAAGTTAGTAGAAATACAATGGGGGTGAAAATCCATGGCACAGGCTTAGTTTATTGTTTTGTTTTTTAAAGTATTATTATTTTAAGGCCCATTATTAGCTGGTGACTCTCAAGCTGTCAAATTGTGGTTGGTCCTTTCTGAATTTATTTTCAAATAAGGGATAGATATTTCACATCTCTCCTGAATAATTATAAAAGGAAGTTTAGGAAGTTTAGTTGGCTTACCCGAACAGTGGGTTATTCTCACTATTTTAGTTGGAGGGAAGAGAGAGAGAAATATATAAGGAGAGAGAGAGAGAGAGAGGAAGGATAGGGTGACAAAGGGATGGGGAGAAGGGAGGGAGGGAACTTTCTATGACTCAATCAAAAGCAAAAGGAATAAAACAAAAAATTAGGGAGAATATCTGAATAGGATAATGCAATTAAGCTATGTTAAGCAAACTTAAGCCTCTTGTCATTTAAAAATTACCAATTCCCCTCTTGCTGTCTGAACTAAAGATTTTCTCCCAACAATATTCCCAATTAGGTGATTGACCCTATACCCAGAGAGTGGGAGATAAGAGTGATGAAGCAAGATGTTTTACTTGACAGCTACTCAGGCCTGATTCAAGCTGTCTTACTCTGTCTGGCCGTCTAAAGCAGAAAATCTGTTTTATTGAAATTTGTTTGATCATTATAGCTATGAAATGGCAGTCTATTCTACAACCAGGTTGGGAAATAGTGGAGGAAATCAGAGGCTCAATCACCAAAGACATTTCCTAACAGATACTTTAATAACCATAGTACAATGTTTACCATGTGATATAATGTTCATTTTATTTGACACTGCTCAGTGGAACACACTAATAATATTAAGTAAGAGAAACAACATTGTAATATTTCATAGTTCCCAAAGTTGTACAGTGACATCCTTGATAAATTCAATTTGATTTCAAGCAACAGAGACCAGTTTCCTTTCATGATGTTTCTCAATCACTGCAGAGATAAGCTCAGCTATTTTGTACACTTCCAGGGTACTCACAAGACATCCATTTTACATTGCTCTACCTATGACAAACTGAGTTTTGTCTGGAAGACTGCAGGATCAACATTTCTGAGTAGAAGGCCCAATAATTTATTTCAGAGTAAAAACAGTCCTCTAAAAACTGACAATTTCTCATCAAAAAACATTAGATGATAACGATTGAGAATATTGGAAAGGTGAAATATAAATTCCAAGGAAGGATAATGAAGGATATTTTGCTGCGAAAGAAAAGTCGTTCATTGTTCAATTTGTATGTGTCTGTTTCTGGGTTTGCTCATCTACTCTGAAAGTATAACAGTAAAAAGTGCCTTTAAAACATTTAGATTGGATAAGACATTCTCCAAGTTGAAAGGGATCTTTAATAGTTAAGCAGTGGGTACACCTCATTCCTTACCCCTACCCCCACCTATGTTTGAATCACCCCTGTAAAATCTTTTCGTGACAGTGATTCAGCCTTTCACTGTACACTGAGTTCAAGTAGTCACTTCCTTAAAAGGAAGCCCATTCCATTTTTAGAATTCTCTTATTTAGACAAAGCACAGCATTATTTATGTAATATGATCTTCTAAACTCTAGACAGACCTAGGTTTGATTCCTGGTCCCACACTTTATTTGATAATACTGAGGAAGTTGCTTTATCTCTCTGAACTTCAGTTATCAAATTCTTCCATATATATATACCTCTACCTGGGCCCACAAAAGAACTTGACACTTTCTCAGTATCACAGGAAATACTTAAATCAGAGTATCAGTGTTTAACCATCAAGTACTTTTATGATAAGGCTTTGGTCATTGCTTGTTATTGACTCAGTCAATATCTTCCAAACAGGGTAGACTTCCTCTATGTAAACATACTCAACTCTGGAGTATGTTAATATTTTCACAGTTTTCAGGTCACCCAAGCCATCCCAATATAGGTCTTTTTAACAGCAGATAGAATATGTTTCTTAGAAGCAGATTTTGTTTTTATCCTGTCTCTGCACTTTTGCTCATGCTCTGCCCAAAATCGAAAAGCCATTTTATTCTTCTATCAATAAATATAAATCTTACTCATTTTTCAGAGCAAGATTCAATTTCAGCTTCCACCAGGAAGCCTTTCTTGATTCTTTCAAAAACCGAGACTCTCTCCAAGCTCATGGAATTCATCATACATACAAGTATTATAACATTTGCCTTACTCATTAGAAAAATATTTTAAAGACAATCCCCATTTGTGGTATACCTACTATGTGCCAAATTCTATAGGGAATTTTAAAAGTACATGAACAAGGACTTGGAACTAGTACACAGATGTAGCTAATTATTTGGGCTTGAAACAAAACTAGTAATGGAGCAAGACAGCATGGATGGACCTGGAGATTATTATGCTAAGTGAAATGAGACAGAGAAAGACAAATACAATATAATTTTACTTTATGTGGAATATAATGAACAAAATAAATAAACAAAATAGAAACAGACTCATAGATACAGAGAACAGATTGACAGCTGTCAGAGGGGTGGGGGTTTTGGGTGGCTGGGTGTAATAAGTCAAGGGATTAAGCGAAAACAAACAAACAAACTCATAGGCACAGAAAACAGTGTGGTGATGACCAGAGGGAAAGGGAGTGAGGGGAGGTAGAAGAGGGTAAAGGTGGGATAAATGGTGACAGAAGGAGACTTGACTTGGGGTGGTGAATACATGATATAATATACAGATGATGTGTTGTAGAATTGTACACCTGAAGCCTATATAATTTTATTAACCAGTGTCACCTTTAGAAATTCAATTAAAATTAAAAGAAAAAAATAAAGAGCTTTGAGCTGAAAGTGGCTGGAACTGGCAGTAATTAAGGTTAAATGAGGCATAAATGCCTCCTAATCCGATAGGATTGGTGACCTCATAAGAAGGAAAAGAGACATTGTCGATCTCTCCCACTCTTCACAAGCACACAGGAAAGGCCATGTGAAGACACAGGAGAATGTGGCCATGCACAATCCAGGAAGAGAGGTCTCAGAAGAATCCATCCCTGGCACATGGGTCTTGGGCTTCTGGCCTTCAGAACTGTGTGAAAATAAATGTTTTGTTTAAGGACCCAGTCTATAGTATTTTCTTATGGCAGCCCAAGAAGGCTAATACAAATACCTACTTCTTAATATTGTGAACATTAGTTCTAAGCAAAAGATCTTTAAAAATGGAAAAGCCATAGTCCTGTATTTCAGTCTAAATATCACATATTCTAAGCTTGGGTAGTAACAAAGGAACACACTGGCTTGTGGAGTATGTCTGGTTTGAAAATTTTCTTTTGTATGTTACTTTTGCATGCATCTCAGTTGGGACCTGAATTAAAGACTAGAACATATCTCCACATCTTCCTCATTTTGCCTTTCTTCTGTCTTTTACTCCAAGGTATTAATGCTATATGCTCTCTTTTTTTTTCCTTCAAAGGCACCAAAAACAGAGATGGAAAGAGACAGATTTAGTCCAAAGCACCAGTTTCCATTACCTTAAGCTGCCTCAATGGTTTGTCTGATGGGGTGAAATTTCTCACACTTGGTCTCATGCCCAAAGTATATGCAATACTTCAATCAAGTTACTTGCCACATATTGGAGTGAGTGCCTGGGGACTATAGGTTCCTTAAATATTAAAGAAGGGCTGAATACTTCTTCTACAGGCACTGAAGTAAAGGGGGATAGTTTTCAAAATTCCTACTTGTCATAAAGTTATATCCTAATGTTGAAAGTTTTCTGTTTTGCACAAGACAAAAAGATGCCTAGTCCCAGACTATGTTTGAAATGATAGATTCCAGGAGTGTCAATCAAAACCCTCTACACTCTGGTCCTGAACTTCCTTTAAGTTCCAATCTAATGTACTTACTCTTTCAGTTTATTTTCATGTATATTCATTTGAATGTTTGTGATATACTTACTAGCCATATCCTAGGCCCTGGGGATAGACAGATCAATCTATCTGTAGTCCCTTCTTCAAAAAGCTCAAAAGCTCATAGTCTCAGAGGGTAAACTTCTAAAGTTTCATGCATGATTAATGGAATTATAGGTGCTTGCTCTGTATAAAGATGTCATAGATGAGGGAATGTGAGCCATCCCTGTTCCATTCATGGCCATTGGTTTTCCTGATAGCCTTGGGAGACAATGGGAAGTAGAGAAAACATGTCAGACACATGCATTGTAAATCCTGGGTTCTAGCCCTTTTGTGTTGATTTTGGCATGTCACTTCTTGTAAGATATATAACCATATACATGCTTAACCATATGGAGGAATTGAATAAACCTCAAGGAATGAAGTATAACCATCAGTAGATATTCTCCCAGTAGCAAATCTTTTCACCTCAATAGGAGCTTTGCCCTTTCCAACAATTTTGGAAGAAGCTTGGAAAGCAAGCAATGTGCTAACATTCCAGCAGTCTGGGTATGTGCACAGTTCTCAACCTGTAATTATCTGACAATACAATCCTGGGGATTTCAGATATACAAGTTGCACCTATGTTTCAACTTGATGCCCCATTCAGCCCTAAGACATCTATCTATAACAGAGCTGTTGGTGCTTCAGCTGAGAAGAGGGAAAGATGTCTGGGTGAAGGGAGGAGTTGTTACTGCTATATAGCAAGGCAATTTGAGGTGATAGGCATTGAGGGAGTTTTGCACTCTTGTACTGTGCCCTCTTAGCAGTGGGCCCCATTTCTCCAGGGATTCCAGAGGCAAAGAATGGGGATGATATGTGAAGAGGAAGGAAAGTAAAGTTTGTTGAACAAACTGAGTCTTGGTGCTTGGGAAAAAAAGTTGTTAGGGAGGTCAGAATACTTGGATTCTAGTCTCAGTTCTGTCATTGACTTGATGAGTTACCTTGGGCAACTAATTTCTTAATTCTGACCCTCAGTTTCTTTATATTAAGAAAAGTAGTTGAGCCCTGGCTGGTGTAGCTCAGTGGACTGAGAACGGCCTGTGAACCAAAGGGCCGCCGGTTCGATTCCCAGTCAGGGCACATGCCTGGCTTGCAGGCCAGGTCCCCAGTGGGGGCCACATGAGAGGCAACCACACATTGATGTTTCTCTCCCTCTCTTTCTCCCTCCCTTCCCTTCTGTCTAAAAATAAATAAATAAAATCTTTAAATAACTAAATAAATAAAGTAGTTGAATTAATTTATCTCCAAGGTAACTTTTCACTCTGACCTTCAATACTTTTGAATTCTCAAACTTCTCAAGAGAAGGAGCAAATACCAAGACTGTCAGGCATTCCAAACTGAAAGTTATGGAATATAAAAAAGGAAAACAATTTTAGAGTACAAACACATTAAGTATGCATTGTGTTATTAGTGCACCACTCTATGTACTTCTCAGATTTCCCAGGATAAATATTTTTGTATTGTCCTTAGAAAGAATCCAAGTGTTCTGGTAATTGCAAATGTTTTACCATTCCAACTGCATCTCCTAAATTGCCTCATTTAATCATAGAGGACTTCAGAACATTAGCTTTTCTTATCATAAACCAATGCTCAATGTTTGCTTCAGAAAATATGATCACCTTAACTCTGTAGCATGTACCAGATCTTTACTTGCTAGGTTTTTCTCGTGAATATTATTTTTTATTGGTATAAATAATTTTTAAATTTTTCTACAAATATCTTCTTGTATCACTTATTAATCACAAATCACTTATTAATCACAAATGATATGTATTTGGGGGTATAAAAAACATTTCTAAAACTAGACATTTACAGTGAATGCTTGGAGTAGACAGAAAGGCCAAAGAGGTTTCTCTGCTCTAAGGTTCTGGAGGTAATTAGAGGCAGAAGAACCTGTGGAGTGGGGAAGGATAGCAGCAGGAAGCAGAGAGAAGAAAAGAAGTTTCAAATAGCCTTTGTGTATGGCCTCTGTGTAGAGATTGGGAGCCAGAAGGTTTGGACTTAGGTGAAAGAGCAGGCCACTGATGCCTGACTGAATTTTTATCCCTAGCTTATACTTTTCCTGAATATGAGACTAGAATTTCAAATTGCCTGGTCTATCTCTCCATTTGGCATTTCAAACTCATTTATCTTTAAGAGTTTTTCTTCTCTTGAATTTACTGCTCCTATCACTGGCACAACCATTTTTATTTTCCCAATCACTAAGACTAATGATCTCAGCAACATCTCTGACTCTTCCATTGCCCTGATAAATCCAGTCAGTTCCCAAGACATGTGGTGTTTCTTCATAATCTTTCTTACAACCAGCAACTCCTTTCCATACTCACTCTACTGCCCTCACTTGTGCCTTCATAACTTCTCATTTAAATTATTGTAATAACCTCTTATCTGTTCCATTCCCTCTAAACAATATCAACTTTAATCAATAAAAATCTACAACATTTAGCTTAGTTTCTTTTCCCATCAGTGGTGTTAAAGCTGGTTTACGGGCAGATGATATTCTCAGATTTGAGTTGGTGCAAGTGCATTTTGCAACGAGAGAGAAGAAAATGAAGTAGCATCAGTTTGCAGGACTTTCTGGAATAGTTGGAGGAAATTGCAGGAGTTCATGTTGGGCTAAGGAAAGAGGCTCCCATAATTAGATTTGTGTCTAACTCTGAAACACTCCAACCATATATTTACCTCCTACTTTGGATGTTAGAGTGCGCCCAACATCTATAGCTTTTCCTTTGGCCACAACGTAAGATTTGATCTTTGCTTCTCTCCTTACATGCCTGTATCAGCTGAATGCTTTTCTGTTGCTTTTTGCCCTCTAGCTTCATCTGATCCATCTCACAGATGTTGAAGATTCAGGGATTCCCCTTAGGTTTTAGTGTCTCCTCCCTCATTACCAACCTTGGCCTCTTACTGCATTCATGTTTCCATCACTCACATGTACTTGGCCACGTGGCAGCTTTGCTGATGGGCTCTGCAGCCATCTCCCACAAACGCAGGCCAAGAGGTGACATTCAATCTATCCACAGAGTATACTTCCATCTTGCCAAAGCTGTAAAACTGTCTGGAATTGTAGTCCCTTCCAGTTATGTGCACTGAGGTACCTGCCAATGACATTAATCAGTTTCCTAATGATTTCATAGTACAGCAGGTAGAGTTCAGGTGGCTTGTAGCAGGAAAGTAAGGACAAAGCAGCCATGGGCTAGTTTTGTAGGCTCAGAGTTCCTAAAACTCTTAAGCCACAGGGCAAAAGACGTCCACTGGGTGTCTCTGGAACCTGTTCCAAAAAACAGAAAATATCCAGGCAGAAGGCACAGGAAAGGTTAGAAGAACACAAATGTCCTAACTCTTAGGCAAAAGCTACCTCTTCAGTGGAGGCTCTGATGTGACCTAGCCAATCAGTGGTCCCAGCCCAGTCACCCCAGGGCTGTCATTTCCTCAGTGGGCCTGACTGTCTGGGTCTAGGGGAAGCTTTGGAGGGCTTGCCCAGTGTCCCAGGCATGTATAACGCTTCCACCTAACTCAAACCACATGCAGAAGGATCATGTCATACTTGGCACATAACCAATTGAGAAAGGCATCAGAGGGTGTCCAGACCTCAACTTGTTTGAACAAATGTTCAAAAACACATTTCTAAGGGGATATTTCAGAAAAACATACTCACTGAGGTCTTAAAACAGATGTTCAGGCTCTAGGATTGTGTTGCTTTGCAGCCATTATTATTGAATGCTAAAAGTAGAATATAATCACTTCAAGGTTTGAGCTATGGTGGCTCCTCAGTTTTTTCGTGTAGCCTTATTATAGGCCAGGGGAAGGATGGCTTAGATAACAGAGGATAATGCTGAGGAGGCAGCGTGTGTGTGTGTGTGTGTGTGTGGGTGTGTGTGTGTGCGCGCGCGCGCGCTTCGGTGCTTTGTCTTCAGAGTTAGGCAGCAAGGGCTTAGACCCCTGACCAGCTGAATGACTTCACCTCTCTGAGCTTCAGTTTCTTCATCTGTAAAATGGGGGCAATAGCATTGCTTACATGATAGATTTGTGAAGAGGACTAAAAGAGATATCACATATAAAGAGTTTGCATAGTGCATATCAAGGGTTAAGCACTGAATAAGAGCTAGACAATATTGTTAACATTACTAGTAAAAGGACTTTCACCTCTACTGCTTGTTCTACTACTACTAAGACTACACAACTACTACAACTGCTATTACTATTACTACTAGTAATAGTAGCAATGAAGTCTATTCCTAAATGAATTGGGGAGTTGAAGAGGGCCTCGAGGTCATGATTTTCTTGCTTATTTGGAAGGTGGTAAAATCAAAGAGGAAGATTGTAGGACTGTCATTTTACCTTAGAATAGGATAAATACCATAGCAGTGCCAGGACCTCAGATTGTATTTCTCTTATCTCACACCCAGGCTCCTCCACTCTTCATTTGTTTGCTATGTGACCTAGCCTAAGCCACTTCAGATCGCTAGGTTTCAGTAACTACCCTTGAAAATAAAATTCCTTGGCACTTATTTGTAATCCACCTGGACTGTACCAGAGGCATAATCTGTGAATGGAATGTGATACATGCAAACTAGTCCACAAGGAGCATGGTATCAGCCTCTAAAGTCACACTAAGCTAACTGGCTCCTAATCCCAAGACATACTATAACCACCACCAGGATCTTTGTTAACTACAGCCAAACAGTGATCTCTTGGTGTCATTGCCAGGTGGAGGCATGGTCTTCCTTTCAATATAGTCATCACCTTGGTATTTTACATTTGTCCATCTACGTTTGTTGATTCATAAAGACTCTTAAAGGAATTTCATTCATTCATTCACTCATTTATTCATTCATTCACAAAATGTTTATTGAGAAACTACAACATGCCAGACACTGTTTTAGGCATTGGGGATACAGCATTAAACAAAGCACCTACTATCATGAATCTTACAGTCTAGCTGCTTAGTCTGGCCAAATGTAATGTTCTAAGAAGTTATATTGGAGTAAGTTCAGTCTACCTTTTTGAAACAAATGGTGGTCAATATTTTTCAACCTGGTTTGTCTTCTGAAAGGAGGGGTTGGGTGAAAAGAAAAGAGATATTCTGGAATCTAGACTGAGAAAACGCTCAGAGGGTGGTTTGGAAAAGGACTTTAATAATAATATGACTGTATTTTGATTTATGAGATTAATCTAGTTTATGTAAATTATACAGCTAATAAATATGTTGTATATCTGATATATATTGTATACATTACTTTTGAAATACAAAGATATAATGTGACTTTAATTGTGCAGTTCAAAAACTTGCTCTCAAGGCAGTTTCAAAAGCTGCATTTCAGAAAAATATTCTGAAAAATAGCAGCATAATCCAAATAAGTATATGATATATACTTATTTATATAAATATATACATATTTATTTCCAAGGGGACTACTTTGAGAAGTATATCATGAATCGGGATGTATAAGTTCTAGTATATTCTTAAAATATTAATGTAGCAGTTAATTTGTTTCAAAACAGTGAAGTAAAATAGAAAACTTGAATTAAAAAACCAGTAGGATTTTTTTATATACCCATAATATATTTGGACTTAAAGCTTTACAGTTCAGTAAGTAGTTATACAATTAGCTTACTTTTAAGAGCACTGAATCAAATTTTTCTTTGCACTTAGTTTCTTTCTGTCATTTATACATAGTCTTCTGCATATGGGTCTTTAAAAGTATAATATGGTTATTTGGCCATTAACTACATTATATTACATTTTTAATATGCAATTCAATCTTCTGGTTATATGACAGTCCTAAGGAAATACTGCCTTCTGATTTGATGCCAGTGTGTGGTCAAGTTCCTTGTATTTAACTAGTATTTATGTTACAAGCAGAATGTTAAATCAGGAATTGTAAACAATTCCTAGCCAATGTGTTTAATTTTTGTAAGTCATTCCTAGAAGTTGTTCACAATGCCTGTAACATATGTGCAACTAACAAGATGCCTGAAATATGTAGGAATCCTTCAAGATGCTAACTGGCCATTCCTATGCCATCCCTGGGTTGTAACATTTGCTTTAACAATTCTACTTATTTATCTGCTTATGTCTAGATAGTAATCATAATTCTAGTAATGACAACACTACCTTATTTTTATAGCTCTCATGGATTCCTGAATTTTTACCAGCTGTTTGGTGATCTAGGGCTTTGGAAATGCTGATTTTAAGAGGCACTAGGAAATAAAGAAACCAATATATAAGAATAAAGGGAATCTTGTTTGTCAGATATTCTAAGACCCCCATCTAAAGTTTCTCATTCTTGTGCACAAGCTTTAGCCCAACTCCATTGCCTTTTTCTCTAGCTCACTAGACTCTACCCAAGTAGTTTTTGATACTCTAACTCCTCCAAGCTTTCCTAGGCAACTCAAAAACAACAACAACAACAACAACCCTGAAACACCATAATAACTTTTACTAACCTCAATCTGTCTAAAGATGAAACTTTTTTGCTTGTCCCTGGGCCTGGGTCTATACATGGTATAATTGTTTAATTCTGCCTATTTGGTTTCTGGACATATTTATCTTATTTTCATTTACTATTTTCAGATGGTCTACATGTTGGTTTATGATAGCTGGGTAGGGTCCTCTGAGAACTGACCACAGAATCTAGTATAGGTGCCCAGGGGTTGGTTGGTATGGGAAGATGCTGCTAAGCAGAATTTAACATTTTCTAAATGGACCCCTTAATCTGCTCCGATATGGACCCTCACCCCCGTTCCCATCACCACTGTATGCAGATGTGACCCGTCTCTCACAGGCTCCCTTTAGTCCTCTCTCCACTAGGAAGCCCTTCTAGTTGTTCCAGACCACACTGGTCTCTCTTTTCTTTGAACTCCTCTAGCCCTTATTTAACTTCATTTCCTCTGTAGCACTGAATTGTGCTCATCTAATTATTTACTGTGCACTATTTATCGTATATGCTTTGTACTTGTGGTGACCATACTTTCTAAACAAAAATCCGAGCGCATCTCAAAATTGAGATAGACTATTGGAAATCAGCAGTGTCCCGAAAAACAGATCTTCCTTTCTTTCTGTGTCTCTCACCTATTAAATACTCAATATTGGTTACTATCGATGATGTAAAGATAAAGGATATAAGGTGGAATCAAGTAAGTTACAAATGAAGGACACTGATACTCTTTGCAATTTCCAATACAGAGGAGCATTACCCAAATGCCTTATCACTGTGCGTGAGGAAAGATGTAATGATCTTGAAAAAGAAAAAATGTGTGGGAAGGGAAGAAAGTCAAAGAACATTCCAGTAGCAAAAGACATAAAAAGGTCATATCATATAAGACATTACATAAGGATAGTGTAAAAAGATGGGACCTTGTTATTCAGAAAGGCAGAAATGAAAGAGGTTTCACTGAAGTCTGTAAGAATGTGGATTTGGGTGAAATGGATTTGTTTACAAAATTCTAGAATTTTTCACTGGGCTGTACATTTCTGCACACCCAGGCTTCAAGGAAAACAAAACGGGTGATAAGCACATGGAACTTATTTTCAGAGGTTGTACAGGCTGAGCACATTGTTTGGAGAGAAGTTTAGGTTCATGGAAGGCTGGAAGATGCACAAAGGCTATTATAATATTTTTATCTATTAGTTTTTAGCTCAATTAGTTAATAAGATAACTGGTTAACCATTGAGTAGAAGAATAAGATAACTAGTTAATCCATTATGGAGCAGAAAGTAGCCATTTCATCTAGAGTCAAACATGCTGACAGCAACAACACAGGATAGCTTGCAGTGAAGAGATAAAAGTGGAGAGAATTATTTAAGAATATTACCATTGCCCTGGCTGGTGTAGCTCAGTGGATTGAGTGCCAGTCTGTGAACCAAAGGGTTGCTGGTTCAGTTCCCAGTCAGGGCACATGCCTGAATTGTAGGCCAGGTTCCCAGTTAGAGGGTGAGTGAGAGGCAACCACACACTGATGTTTCTCTCCCTCTCTTTCTCCTTCCCTTCCCCTCTCTAAAAATAAAAACATAAAATCTTTACAAAAAGACTAGTATCATAATTTGGAATCAATTAGCTTAGAGGCTAATTCATCTATGCAACTTAATTATATTCAATACCTGAGAATAGCATACCATAGTACAATAATTCATGCTTATAATGGTAACCTTGAGTCATTAAGACAAACTTAAATTATATTTCATTTAATTTGTTCACATGGAATTTGTTGTTCTTACAAATAGGTCTCCAAGGTACTCTTCCTAGTAAGATTGGAAAGGCTCACCACAACACCTTGGATTTTGTTCATACTGAGAAAGAGGGTTATAAGACAAATGATTTTCAAACAAAAGAAACAGTTATTTTGGGGCAATAACAGTTCAGAGAATGAAAGGCAGGATGGAATACTGTTGGTAATAAAATCTATTTAACTTTGAAAGGTCGCAAACAGAAACTTGGCAGTATAGTGCTCTTTGGCCCCTTGTGTGAAATGCCAATGGCATTTCTTGGCAATTCATGGGCCTAGAGAGCCTGGAGGTCCAAGCAGGGAAGGAGTAATGGTTTTAGATATTCCTTAGATTGAATATCATCAACAGATACTTGAATACTTAAGGAAGCATTTTATAATCCAGTTTATCTACTGGAGAGTACTCGTAATTAATGGGCCCAAGTAAGGGTGGCATTTGGAGGCCATCATTCACTATGACAATCTGCAAGCCACCCATAGGGTAGGTGGTTGTTTGCCAACTAAAAGCGAAAGCAAGACACAAACTCTCTTTATCATTGGGTAAATTTATAAGATTTATTGGAAAAGTTGGTTTTGTTGCTTCTCAGGAGACTTAGCCATGTTCCTAATAATACCTACTTTTGTAAATGATTTTTTGACACTAAAGGCTTATGCTGTATTTGGAACCAGTGATCTGGTCCTACTAGATGTTAAACTTATTGAGAATAAGATCTGTATCTAATTTTCCTCTTTATCCCCATTCTGCCACCTTTCCCTCCCTCCCACTTAGCCACAGCAGTACCATGCACATACTAAGAGTTCAATAAGTGTTGCCAAAATAATGAGTGTTTTAAATATGTTTGTTATTTGCTATAACATATAAGCAGAGTGCTATAAAGGTGGAAGGTAGAGGGTTGAGAACAAACTGCATGTCGAGAACAAAATTTTGCATGCTAAAAATTGTTGCTTTGGCTTTGGAAAATTAGTACATGGTCAAAATACCTAAACTTTTCCCTTGGTTTCTGAATCTAGGTGCCTTGGGAAGTAGCAGGTATTCCATCCTTGGGGTATTTTAGGCAGATGCTGGGCGGGATGACACTTGTCAGGGATGCTATGGAGGGTGTTCTTGTATTAGGCTGCAATGAGGAGTAGTTAAATAAAATAAGCATTAAGGTATAATTTTTTATCAAAGTAAAGCAGGTAATATGGTCCAAGAAATAAGGGTTCTAATTGAAAGATGCACAAAATCGCCCAGGAAAGTTTTGCAAGCCTTTTACGAAAGCCTAGTTCTGCCGCATTGGTAGAGACTGCCAAATCTCTCCTCTATAAACAAAACAAGAGCTTAGAGTTCTCCAAACCAGACATCTTGACGCACTTGGAGCATTTCTATGTGGACTCCTCCATACTCAGTTCTGTGGTATCTCAAATGAAAAGTAATGTAGAAGGCTTAGTAGAGCCAAACTTTCCTAGTCTTCAGCTTTTGGAGATTAATGTATCCTATGTTTGTTGTGAGCCCAGTAGAGAATTGGGCATTGTGGGAGAAAGAGTGTTTGGTATTGTTCTTGCTCTGGGGAGAGCAGCATGGTTAAATTGATATTAATTTCCCTTGAAAGTACCACCCATCTTTCCTTGCTCATTACCTTTCTAGAAAGAGAGATTCAGGCTCTCATCGGCTTCTGTTTAGATTTCTGCAAGAAGCCCCTGTGCCTCCAAGGTACTTTTCTTAAATAGAAACTTTGCACTGTAGTCATAGGTTTTGTCCTAAAATAAAGATGTGATTCTGTCATTCCCTAGTTTATAAATCTACAGTGGCTACCCATTGGGGTTAACCCTGTTGAATTAATTTCTAATTTGAGAATTGCATTCAAGGGCATTCATAGTCTGGACCTAATTTACCTTAGGTTCAACTCCCATCATTACTTCCATATTCCCAATCCTCCAGCCTCACCCAACCACTCCCTATTTCTTGAATAGAGCATATTCTGATATACTTTATATTATTTCACATATGTTGCCCTCTGCCTTTCTAGTGTTATTTTCTTGGTTTATCTTCTGTTACTGGGGCTCCAGCTGGTCTCAGTTGGTGCTTATAAAGGGTCAGAAGGGGCTTCCCCAAGCAAGGCCATCTGGTGCTTCTAAGTGGGTGAACAGAGTCCCTAGTCTGGGTATGAAGAGTGTTTCCTATGCAGGTGGTTGTTTTGGATCTCTTTGTAAGTGTCACCTAGTTTCCAGTGTCTTTTGGTAGTGGAGGGGAGGGAGTTTCAGGGCCTACAGGGAAGGAGAGTGCTTCTCCTGGCGACTTATTTTCAGTGGGGTGATCAATCCCCCTTGCCTATGGTGCTAGTTTGGCCTGGTGTTGTAGGCAGGACTCTGAATAATCTGTGGTAAGAATAAGTCTACTTGAACCACTTTCTGTTGTTGGTAAGTAGGGGGTCAGGAAATGCCAGGCCTGGATTACTTTCTTCTGTTGAATAGCATGATGCAAGGCACCCTGTCACTGTGTTTTTCCTGCAACCCTGGGGGTCCCTAGCCAGTTCTACCTTTCAGAGTTCTCCTTTGTTTGTCACTTATAACTGTACATTTTGGAGGAAAAAGATAGAGAGATGAGTCTCTACTATTTTGTCCAGACAGGAAGTCCTATGTATATATCCCATTTTTACTTGTACTTGAACAAAAAAATGACATTTTTTATGGTGACTAGAGTATGGGACTGACTTTGGCTGAGGAATAGTGGAAGATGGGATAGATGTTGAGAATATTTACTGTAATAGCTTTAATCAAAAGGCTACGGAATTTATAACACGAGGAACAGAAATTGGTTGAGCAACTACATGTCATTCCTAGGTAGTATAATTCCTTGAGGTGTACTATTTCCATCTGGTCATTATATAAGTCCTTGGGCTATTGAAGTAATAATTGGAGGTAGGCCTGCACTACTTGAATATCTAAAGTTATTGTACACAATGGAAAAAGTTTTAGAAATAGGGTACAGGAAGTTCTTGGCGTTTGACCTGTAGTTGGCATGCCAAGTAGTGTTTAGATGAAGTACACTGCAATGTTGTAAAACACTTCCTCCCTGGTGAGGAAGGCTACCTAATTGTCTTGTAGGTAAATGATGCTGCTCAAATGTGAAATTTATGTGCACTGCCTGGTTGTCAACTTGAAACAAGCATGTTATAGACATCAGTGAAGAATATAGATTTAAGGAACATGTATAGAGGACCCATGGGCATGGGTAACAGGGTAGGGATTGACTGTGGGAACGGGGCAGGGGACAAGGGAGAGCAATGGGGAAAATGTAGGACAACTGTAATTGAACAACAATAAAAAAGGGGAAAATGACAACATGAAAAATATACAGATTTTCAAAGGTAGAACTGAAACAGAGGATGGACTATATGCTGCCTAAGATGTCTTTTAGCTTTAAGATTCCTCAGCCACTTGGGTGCAGTAACCTTTATAGTCAGTTGTCATTTTGAGTAACTCTCTCAATAAATTTCAATTTCGGAAGGAGCCATGACATGGCTTGCTAGGTAAAAATCAATTGCCATTGGATCCTGGCCATGGCTACTATTTCTCTCAAAGATCTAACTGATCTGTGTCTGTGATTACTATAATATGATCGTTTCTTCTGCTTTGCTCTTGGCTTTTTTCCCCCATTCTGACTTTTTGATTCTTTTTGAATTTACTTTTTCCTAACTTCAATGAAATTGACAGCTTTTCTAATCAGCATTCTGGGCCCTGTGATAATTCTTCTTTCTGCCAGCTCCCTGGTGCTTGTACCTGCCATTGGTAAGCAATCCCTGTAGCCAGTCAATGTAACTGATTGTTAAGAATTACCTCTTTGAGTTCTAGTATATTCCCAGAGAAGTTTAGCTAAGTCTATCTTTATGATGAGCATCTCTAGTTCATTTTTCTTTTTTCACATTAGTTTTCAGGTTTTTCCCACTTACCATACTGGCCATTGTTTTGTAACATGATCAAGTTTATCTATATCGGTCATAAAGTGTGGTTTCTAGCAGTAAAAACAATATCTCAAATGGCCTTACCAGCCCAGAAAACAGTTGAACTATCACCTTCTTAATTCTGAACATTATGCTCCTATTGATACAACCTAACTTTATATTTGTCTTTTTGATAGCTTCCTAACTTATCTGGAGCTCAGAATCAACCAACTGGGCCTGACTCTTCAAAGTCTGTTCTTTGCAAAGTCATATCTTCCCAATTCTATCATTGTATTATCTTTTTTTTTTTTTCTGGAACCACATATAGGGGTTTGGTATATAAATATATTGGGTGGGGGGAGGATTTACCTCCAAGATAAAAAAGCAGTTTCTTAAACTATTTCTCTGCCATACAAGCTATTAGCAAAAAGGTTTTTAAAAAGTTAGTTTTGATCTTTTTTCCTAGTTGCTACTCCTTATGTCAAACACCCAAATTGACTGTGTGTGTGCTGTGAAGGCAGCGGCTGGAATCCTCTACCTTCAGTTTAATTTTCTACCTCTGCACCTGTGCCATAATCCATTTTTCCTCATTGCTAAGCCTGCTCAAAACTGAAATATTTTGTTGTAATTTTCATCTTGGCTAAGAATAATAGGGGCAGCTATGCCAGATAAGGCCAGACTAATGGGGGCTTTGGTTCCAGGGTATGGGAAGATTACCTAAGGAGTCAGTAGTGATAAGCATCCTGGAGTCAGCCTCTTCCAAACTCTTACTTGAGGCCCACACCATCTCAGGGATCATCTGAAGGATGAGTCAAGGGCAGCTACTGTGGCATGACAGAGTGTTCCTGAACTTCAAACCAAAGCCTAGGCTGACACACCATCTGAGGGGAATTGGGTTTTGTTGGCATCTAAAAGAAATTTTGGTTTGACCAGAAGAAGAACTTGGCGGTGACATGAAAAAGGGAGGACAACACCTTTTTTTGTAAGTCTTTAGAAATAGGCTAGCATTTTTATATAGCATGACAAGTATATTATATTCTAGTCTTCTCTGGCTGAAAGTCAGGGGAATAGAAGATATACACCCTAGTCTTAGGTTTCTGTGATAGATGAGTCAGTTGTATTGTGACTTCTCTGGTGGAATATATTCAATAAGTCAAATTCTCTGCAAAACTGTCATCACATTCTTTGGGGCAGGATAGAGTTTGTTGTCCTCCATTTTTCTCTTCAGTCTTGAAACAGCCCTCTGTTCATGTGCTGTTTATTCTCTTCCACCCTCTGCCATCCAATGCTCACATTTTTCCTTTCTATCCTATGACACAGGTAAGTCTGGTGGATGTTTCCTTTTAGAATAACATCTCTCACAGCAACGTTTTTGCAGCAGAAATCCTTACCCTTGAACTAAGAGGAAAGGCCAAGAAGCAATTGCAGCAGAAACACTTAGGTATCCCACCTCTCTGTCCTCCTTGCTGGCAGAGTGGTTGGGCTTTACAGCATTACTGTCCACTGGAGACTGTAGCCTGAAGGGCAGGACAGGGAAGCAGCTTTTCTTGGTGGAAATACTGCCAACAGTCTAGGCATTAGGAAATACTCTTTGCTGGGAAATTGAGGTGGGAAATCATCAGGGGAGAAAAGAATACATTCTTAGGATCCAAAACTATTGCAAAGAGTCACTTTTCCCAAAAGGTACATTGTGCTGCTTCTTGGATTGTTATGTTGTGGGGGTGGCAGTGGGAGCGGGGCGGGGAGGTAGGATGAGTAACGCTTTTGGAGCATATGTCAAAGGACTCAAAAGCTCAGTGGAAATGCTACATATTTTCCATTTTATGTCTACTGGAGACTATATTAAAGAGACCAAAATATAAAAATAAAACCCCAAGAAACTCCCCCCCAGAACATTTTTAAATTGGACTACCTTGTAAGGGAATATAATAAAAAACCCAAGTTTCATCTCTCCATCTCTCCTTTATGAAAATTCTGGCCTCTGTTTTTTCTTCCTGTGGTGGGATAAGTTTCTCCAAGCTTAAAGGTAAATACAGACTACTCAGTTAGATTTCTATTGTGTTTCCTCCTTTTTTATTTCTGTCTTTCACCCTAGGTTAGTGGAGATGCCCACAGAATAATGTAGGACTGTTGAGTGAAATGATTAAGGGTGTAAACTCTTACAACAGACTGAGCTGAAATCTTGACTTGACTCCTTATCATCTATATGGTCTTGGACAGGTCACCCAATCTTCCTATACCTTAATTTCCTCATCTCTAAAGTAGAGGTAATAATACCTATCTTTTAGAATTATTGTACAGATTGAATGACTGTGTGTGTGTGTGTCTGTGTGTTGCTTAGATTAGTGCTTAATACGATAGTAGCCTTAACTAAGATTATAGTTGTCTTAAGTTGAGTGTACCTCTTCTTGGAGGTAGGAAATGGATAGTGTGATCTTTGGCAAACCCTACTAAATGTAGAATTATAAATAGGTATTTTATAAAAATTCAGACTCTTATATCTATGAGTGCTCCTAGAAATTTATTTAATGAGAATTATTCAGGAGTGATTACTTTTTGAATACCTCAAATATTTCCACATTACTTAGCTAAGGGCCTGTAACATAGTAAGAACTCAGTATATATTTATTGAAATTATGAATGAGTATATTACTAAATTTTATATCCTATAAATCTATCAACAGGAAGAATTTAAAAAATTTCTTTTAAGTATCATTATAGTTTGCCATTAGTGAGAGCATAGTATGAGAAATATTATGAGGTGTAGAGAAAGAGCACTTCACCAGGAAAAAAAAACTCTGGGTTCTAGTCCCAGGTATGCTAGGTACTACTTAGGTATATAACCCTAGAAAATTCATTACATCTATTAGGTTCTCAGTAGTCCAGTCCAGAAGATGAGGATAGTAATACTTTAAAAACTCCATGCAGCCCTGGCTGGTATAGCTCAGTGGATTGAGCGCGGGCTGGGAACAAGAGGGTCCCGGTTCGATTCCCAGTCAGGGCACATGCCTGGGTTGCAGGCCAGGTCCCCAGTGAGGGCCATGTGAGAGGCAACCACACATGGATTTTTCTCTCCCTCTCTTTCTCCCTCCCTTCCCTTCTGTCTAAAATAAATAAATAAATAAAATCTTTAAAAACAACCAAAAACTCCGTGCAACAACAGTGTCTACCTTACTCTTTTAGGTAGTCCAGGTACTGTCAATCCTTTTCTTTTACATGTAGAAGAATTCTCAGGCCCATTTGTGGGCAGCCAAGTATCTGTAAATTCATGGTAAATGGCCTAGATTTCCTGTACCAAGGTATGACCGTTTGCCCAGGTTTTTTAGGCATCAGAATCAGACTAAGGGTCTGAAATAGAAGGGTCAGATTCAGACAGGCCTGGTGATGGAAAATTTAGGAATGTTTTGCCAATATAGAAACAAATGCTAGATAGTGCTCAAATTTGACAAACTCTGAGAAACAAGTATGTTTTTATATGTTCTGGATACAAATCCTTTGACAGATATGTGGTTTGCAAATATTTTCTTCCATCCAGTGACTTGTCTTTTTATTATTTTAACAGGCTCTTTTGCAGAGCAAAAGTTTTTAATGTAGATAAGGTCAGGTCCAATTTATCAATTTTCTCTTTAATAGATTATGTTTTTGGTATCAGATATAAGAACTCTTGAAGTCATAGGCCCCAAAGATATTCTCTTATGTTTTCTCCAAAAGCATTTAGAGTTTTATATTTTATACTTAGAACTATGGTACAGTTTCAGTTAATTTTCATATAAAGATAGAGGATAACTTTTGGCCTGTGGCTATCTAATTGCTCTAGCACCATTTGTTTACACCTTACTTATTTTAATTTTTTTCACCTTTGTAAAACAAATTGGGCATATTCGTGTGGGTCTATTTCTGCATTATCTCCTCTCTTCTATTGATTTATGTATTTATCACTCCACCAATACCACACTCTTTCGATCACTGTGGCTGTATAATCAGTCTTAATGTTGGGTAGAGTGACTCTGCTCAACTTTCTTCTTTTTCTCGTAATTGCTTTAGCTATTCTAGTTCCTTTGCCTTTCCAAATAATTTTTAGAATAAGCTTCTTTATATCTACAGGAAACCTTGGTGGGATGTGTTTCTCCATTTACTACGATCTTTGACTTCCTTCCTTAGTACATTTTAGTTTTCAGCATACAAATTCTGTACATGTTTTTTAAAGATTTACAACTAATTTTTGAATTACTGTAAATGGCATTATATTTTTAATTATGGTGTCTACATGTTCATTGTCAGTATATAAAAATACAATTGGGCGACTTCCGCCAAGATGGCGGCATAGGTGGACGCACTCGCTGCCCGCACATCCAGAGTGTCTAAACAACGAACGCAGTAGCGAAAAATTAAACAACCAGAACGGACAGAATCGAACTGAAGGGAAGTCCAATACCCAGGAGGTAGGAGAAGATGAACATCCAGGCCGGTAAGTGGGGCAGTACTGGGTAGAGGAACGGAGAGAGAGGCAGCTCTCACGGAGGGATCACGCCGCCAGTGCCTGAACAGGGCGTGGCCCTGAACAACAGGTGAATCCTGCAAGCCGGGGACGCTGCCGGAGAGAGGCCAGGGCTGAGCCAGCAGAGCCGAGTCTGGCGGAAAAGGCGGTGGGGAGCTGGGGAGTGGAGGGGTGACCGGAGCCCGCGGTGATCGGAGGCCGCCATTGCTTCCTCCCAGGCCCCGCCCCCAGAGGCAACGTCATCCAAAAAGTGACCCAGGTTGCAGGCACCTGCCAGCCAACTAGTGCACCGAGATAAAATGAATGAAAATGGCCAAAATGAAAGATCAGAACAAATTACAACTAACGGATGACAATATAGTCAACCTATCAGATGCGCAATTTAAAATGCTTGTAATCAAATTGTTAACAAAACTGGAAGATAGGTGGACGCAAGTAGTTGAACAGATGAAGAATACGATAAGGATAATGGAGGAAGATTTACAGGGAACCAACAGGAAAAAAAAGGAGGTTGGATCTCAAACCAAAGGGGTGGACCAGAAGGAAGAAACAAGAATTCAAAAAAATGAGGAGGGTCTCAGGAACCTCAGAGACATTTGTAAACGACCCAACATCCGGATCATAGGGCTGCCAGAAGGACAAGAGGAACACCAAGAAATTGAACGTATTTTTGAACAGATAATGAAGGAAAACTTCCCAGACCTGGCAAAGGAAATAGGCTTCCTGGAAATCCAAGAAGCTCAGAGAACCCCAAAGAAGCGGGATCCAAAGAGGAACACACCAAGGCACATCATAATTACATTACCCAAGGTCAAGAATAAGGAAAGAATCTTACAAGCAGCAAGAGAAAAAGAAACAGTTACCTACAAAGGAATCCCCATAAGACTGTTAGTGGATTTCTCAAAGGAGACCTTCCAAGCAAGAAGAGGCTGGAGAGAGATATTTCAAATCATGAAAAGCAAGGGCCTACAACCAAGAATAATCTATCCAGCAAAACTTTCGTTTAGAATGGAAGGGCAGATAAAGTGCTTCTCAGATAAGGTCAAGTTCAAGGAGTACATCATCAAGCAGCCTCTACTATAGGAAATGTTAAAAAGTTTCATATGAGGACTCAGGAGCGAAGGCACCGAGCCCAGATCAGCTACCGGGGAATTCAGATCAGTCACAGCCAAGACGCTTGTGAGGTAAGCAAGCAAAATACAACCAGAGAAACAAAATAGAACCAGAGACATTGAAGTTTAGAACATTCTGGCAGTAACCAGAGGGGAGGGGGAAGGGGAGAAGGGGGACAAGGGTATTCAGGAACTGCTATAAAGGACACATGGACAAAA
>PVJI01021679.1:0-26649 GCA_004026765.1 Micronycteris hirsuta
GAGCTTATACCTTTTGCAACAGCATGGATGGAACTGGAGAGCATTATGCTAAGTGAAGTAAGCCAGGCAGTGAGGGAAAAATACCATATGATCTCACCTTTAACCGGATCATAACCAACAAAAGCAGAAAGCAAGCAAAACATAACCAGAGACACTGAAATTAAGAACAGTCTAACAATAGACAGGGGAGAGGGGGGAGAGGACAATGGGGAGAAGAGTTTTCAGGAATCACTGTAGAGGACACATGGACATAACTAAGGGGGAAGAGGGAGTCTAGGGGGGGTGGGACGGGAGGGGAGGGAGGGGGGAGGGGAGAGGCTGTAAATAACTGTAATTAAACAAAAAAATTAATTAAAAAAAATCAGAAACAAAAATAAATAAATAAATAAAAGTGTCCCAACTTTTTTCTCCCATGACAACAACTTCTGGAAGATATTAGGTCTCCACAGTTGTAAAGACAGCCCAGTTCACCTAGAAATACAGCAAGAACCATGCCCTTCTCTGTTCCCAGTAAGAGGTCTGCTGGTCATAGATTTACAGGCAAACTCAGAAGTAGCTTCATGACTTGGCTCCAATGCTGCTTGACTGTAATCCCACAGGTAGTTCTATTAGTCTTTGGACATAGGAGGAAAAGGTCTTTACCTGCCTAAACCAATCTTTAAAGATAGGAAGAAGTGTTTGCTACTGAAAATGCAACTATAAGATGCATAGCTACAAAGTTCATGAAGAATTAGTCAAACATGACAACACCAAGGGAAACTAATAAAACTTCAAAAAATGATCCCATAAAATGGAGATCAGAAAACTGCCTGAAAAAGAATTAATTCATCCAAATAATTGTTCCACAAAAGTTCACAGAGCTCTGGCTGGTGTGGCTCAGTCGATTGAGTGCCAGCCTGAGAACCAAAGGGTCGCTGGTTCAATTCCCAGTCAGGGCACACACCTGGGTTCCAGGCCAGGTCGAGGGAACGTGAGAGGCAACCACACATTGATGTTTCTCTCCCTCTCTTTCTCTTTCCCTTCCCCTCTTTTAAAAAACAAATAAATAAACAAAATCAGAATACCTGAACAAGAGAAGAAGTATAAGAAAAAGATGAAAACTGTTTTTAAAAGACACACACATATTGAAAGTGAAAGAATAAAAAGAGATTTTCCAAGCAAGTAGAAACCAAAAGGAGCTACAAGTATACTTATATCAAAAAATAAACCTTTGCCCTGGCTGGTGTAACTCAGTGGATTGAGCACTGGTCTGCATACCAAAGGGTGGCCAGTTCAATTCCCAGGCAGGGCACATGCCTGGGTTGCGGGCCTGGTCCTCTGTAGGGGGCGTGCGAGAGGCAACCACATATTGATGTCTCTCTACCTTTCTCCTTCCCTTCCCCACTCTCTAAAAAATAAATAAGTAAATAAAATCTTTGGGGGAAAAAAAAACCTTCTAATGGAACCATAAACGACCCCGAATAGCTACAGCTATTTTGAGAAAGAAGAACAAAATAGGAGGGATCACAATACCTGATATCAAACTGTATTACAAGGCCACTGTAATCAAAACAGCCTGGTACTGGCATAAGAACAGACACATAGACCAATGGAACAGAATAGAAAGCTCAGAAATAAACCCATGTCTATATGGTCAATTAATATTTGACAAAGAGGACAGAAGCATAGAATGGAGTAAAAATAGCCTCTTCAACAAATGGTGTTGGGAGATCTGAACGGCTACATGTGAAAAAATGAAACTCAACCACGAACTTACACCATACACAAAAATAAACTGAAGGTGGATAAAAAACTTAAATATAAGTCATGATATCATAAAAGTCCTAGAGGAGAACATACGCAGGAAAATCTCAGATACCCCATGCAGCAATATTTTCAGCAATATATCCCCGAGAGCAAGGGATATAAATAAATAAATAAATAAATAATTGGGACTTCATCAAAATAAAAAGCTTCTGCATGGCTAAACATCATCAAAATAAAAAAAGGAACCAACTGTATGGAAAAATATATTCACAAATGATACCTCGAACAAGCGTTTGATCTCCAAAATATATAAAGAACTCACATGACTCCATTCCCGGAAGACAAAAAATCCAATTAAAAAATGGGCAAAGGACCTGAACAGATACTTCTCCAAGAAGGACATACAGAGGGCCCAGAGACATATGGGATGCTCAGCATCACTAGCCATCAGAGAGATGTAAATTCAAACCACAACGAGATACCACTTCATACTGTTCAGAATGGCCATTATAACCAAATCAACAAACAACAAATGCTGGCGAGATTGTGGAGAAAAGGGAACCCTAGTACACTGTTGGTGGGAAGGTAGACTGATGCAACCACTGTGGAAAACAGTATGGAATTTCCTCAAAAACTAAAAATTGCATTTTGACCCAGCAATGCCACTGCTGGGATTATACTCTAAGAATCCTGAAACACTAATTCAAAAGAACTTATGTACCCCAATGTTCATAACAGCACAAATTACAATACCCAATGCTGGAAACAGGCTAAATACCCATCAATAAATGAGTGGATCAAAAAAATGTAGTACATTTGTATGATGGAATACTATGCAGCAGAAAGAAAGAAGGAGCTACTACCCTTCGCAACAGCATGGATGGATCTGGAGCATATTATGCTAAGTGAAATAAGCCAGGCTGTGAAAGACAAATACTATATGATCTCACCTATAAGTGGAACCTAATCAACAGAACAAATAAGCAAGATAGATATAACCAGAGACATTGAAATAAAGAAAACTGACAGTAACCAGAGAGGAGGGGGGAGGGAGATATGGGGGAAAGAAGGGAAAGGGCCGTCAAAGAACATGTGTAAAGGACCCACAAACAAAGCCAAAGGGGGGAAGGATTGGGGAGTGGTGGGAGGGGGGAAGTGGCAGCAGGAAAATGGAGACAACTGTATATGAACAACAATAAAAAAAGAAAGAAAAATAAACTTTCATTTTTATTACAGAGTAATGGTAATAAGAGACAAAGAAGGGCATCACATAATGATAAAGGGATTAATCCAATAAAAGAATATAGCATTTGTAAGTACTTATTTTCTCAACATAGGAACACATAAATATATAAATCAGACATGATAACAGTAGAGAACTTTAGTACCCCACTTACATCAATGGAAAGATCATCCAGGCAGAAAATCAATCAGGAAACGTAAGCATAAAGGGCATGTTAAATCAGATAGTCTTAATGAATATGTAAAAGCATTCCTCTAAAAGCAGCAGAATACACATTTTTCTAAATCACATAAGAAACATTCTCCAGAGTAGAACATATATTAAGCCATAACATAAGAGTCAATAAATTTAATAAGACTGAAATCATATCATCTTTTCTGAACATAATGGTAGAAAATAAAAAATCAATTATAAGAAGAAAACTAGGAAATTCAAAAATATGTTCACATTAAACAGCATGCTACTAAACAAGCAATAGATTAATAAAATTAAAAGAGAGACTGAAATAACTGGCACAAATGAATATAGAAATAAAACATATTAAAATTTACAAGATGCAGCAAAAGTAGTTCTAAGGGGTCAGTTCATAGCAATAAATCCCTACCTCAAGAAACAAACAAAAAGAGACTACCTTCCAGCCAAGATGGAAGCATAAGTAGACGCACTTTGCCTCCTTGCACAACCAAAGGAAGGACAAGAAACTTAAAAACAAAAAACAACCAGAACTGCCAGAAAATTGAACTGTATGGAAGTCCAACAATGAAGAAGTTGAAGAAGAAACATTCATCCAGACAGGTAGGAGGGACAGAGACAGGCAGCCAGGGTGGAGAGGACTCACGGCAAGGTGGCACCTGGAGTACTGGGGCAGGCAAGGCAGTGGCTGGCAGAGCAGGCGGTCCCACATTTGCATGCAGATAATCTGGGAGAAACAACTGGGGAGTGAGGCAGACCAGGCATCCCAAGGTTGCAGCTGGGGGAAATAAAGCCTCCAAACATCTGACCGAAAAACCTGTGGGGATTGCAGTTGTGGGAGAAACTCCCAGCCTCACAGGAGAGTTTGTTGGAGAGACCCACAGAGTCCTAAAATGTACACAAACCCACCCACCTGGGATTCAGCACCAGAAGGGCCCAATTTGCTTGTGGGTAGCATAGGAAGTGACTGAAAGTCAGTGGAGAGCTGAGCAAGCGGCAGCTTGTATTGTTCCTTCTCGGACCCCTCCCCCACAGACAGTGCCACAATGCAGTGACGTGGGTTGCTCCACCCTGGCGAATACGTAAGGCCCTGCCCCTTACTACATAACAGGTGTGCTGAGACAAAAAAATATATAGCCCAAATGAAAGAACAGATCAAAACTCCAGAAAAATTGCAACTAAGTGATGAAGAGATAGCCAACCTACCAGATGCACAGTTCAAAACACTGGTAATCAGGATGCCCACAGAAATGGTTGAGTATGTCCCAAAATAGAAGAAAAAGTAAAGGCCATGAAAAATTCACTAAAGGAAAATGTACAGGGAACCAACAGTGAAGGGAAGGAAACTGGGACTCAAATCAACAATTTGGAGTAGAAGGAAGAAATAAACATTCAACCAGAGTACAATGAAGAAACAAGATTCCAAAAAAAATGAGAAGAGGCTTAGGAACCTCTGGGACAAATTTAAACATCCAGACATCTGAATCATAGAGGTGTCAGAAGAAGAGGAAGAGCAAGAAACTGAAAACTTACTTGAAAACATAATGAAGGAGAACTTCCCCAATCGGGCAAAATGAAATAGATTTCCAGGAAGTCCAGGAAGCTCAGAGAGTCCCAAAGAAGTCAAACCCAAAGAAGCACACACCAAGGCAAATCATTATTACATTATCCAAGATTAAAGATAAGGAGAGAATCTTAAAAGCATCAAGAGAAAAGGAGACAGTTATCTACAAAGGAGTTCCCATAAGACTCTCAGCTGATTTCTCAAAAGAAACCTTACAGGCAAGAAGAGGGTGGAAAGAAGTACTCAAAGTCATGAAAGGGAAGGACCCACATCCAAGATTACTCTATCCAGTACAACTATCATTTAGAATGGAAAGGCAGATAAAGTGCTTCCCAGATAAGGTCAAGTTGAAGGAGTTCATCATCACCCTTATTATATGAAATGTTAAAGAGACTTATCTAAGAAAAAGAAGAAGATCAAAAATGTGAACAGTAAAATGACAACAAACTCACAATTATCAACAACCTAACCTAAACATACAAAAACATAGGTGAACATAAACACTAGAACAGGAACAGATTCAAAGAAGTGGAGATCAGATGGAAGGTTTTCAGTGGGGAAGGGGTGGAGGGAGAATGGGGGAAAGGTACAGGGAATAAGAAGTATAAATGGTAGGTACAAAATAGACAGAGGGAGGTTAAAAATAGTGTGGAAAATGAAGAAGCCAAAGAACTTAGATGTATGGCCCATGGACATGAACTAAGGTGGGGGAATGGTGGTGGGGGTGGATACAGGGCATAGGGAAATAAATTGGAGAAAAAAGTGGAACAACTGTAATAGTGTAATCAATTAAATATATTTTTTAAATAATAAAATTAAATATTTAGATTGACAAAAAAAGAAACAAATAAAAAAATCTCAAGCAAACTAACTTTACATATCAATGAATTAAAAAAAGAACAAATGAAACCCAAGGCTAGTAGAAGAAGGAAATAACAAACATTAGAGCTGAAATAAATTAGAGACTAAAAGGACAACAGAAAATATCATTGAAGCTAAGAGCTAGTTCTTTAAAAAGATTTAAAAAAATGACAAAACTTTAGCTAGACTCAACAAGAAAAAAATGAGGCTGAAAATAAATAATATCAGGAATAAAAGAGATGTTAAAACTGGCATCACAGTAATAAAGATAATGGCACTACTATTAACAATTATAGGCCAACAAAAGGACAACCAAAAAAAAATGGATATACGTATTCTTAGAAACACAAACTTTGAGACAGAATCATGAAAAAAATAGAAAGCTAAATAGAATTATTACATGTAAGATAATCAAATCTATAATCAGAAAACTCCCAATGAACAAAAGCAGTCCTAATTAATAGACATTCTCAAGCACTTCCAAAGTAATTTCATGAGGCTAGCATTACGCTGATACCAAAAACAAACCAAGAATCACAAGAAAAGAAAATTACAGTCAAATATTCTTGATGAACATCAATGCAAAAATCCTCAACAAGATATTAGCAAGTTGAATTCAGCAGTACAATAAAAGGATAGTACACCATGATCAAGTGGGATTCATCCCAGGGATACAAAAATGGTTCAAATTCTGAAACAATCAATGTGATACACCACATTACACAATTAAGCATAAAAATCATATGATATTCTCCTGGATCGAGGGTGGGAGTAGTTGGCGGGGGGATGGAGACAACTGTACTTGAACAATAATAAAAAAAAGATTTTAAAAATCATATGATATTCTCAATAAATGCAAAAAAAGTATTTGACAACATTCATCATTCATTTTTGATTAAAGAAAACTCTCAACATAGTGGGTATTGATAGAATATACTTCAAGGTAATAAAGCTCATATATGAGAATCCCACAACTGACATCATACTTAATGGTAAAAATCTGGAAGCTTTCCTCTAAGGTCAGGAACTAGACAAGGATGCTCACAATCACCACTTATATTCAACATATTATGTGAAGTCCTAGCCAGAGAAATTAGGCAAGAAAAAGAATAAAAGTCACCTATGTCAGAATTGAAGAAGTAAAACTATCACCAAATGCAAATGTCATATTAGATATAGTAAACCCTAAACTCCACCAAAAATCTACTAGACATACTCAACCAATTCAGTAAAGTTGAAGGATACATAATTAATATGGAAATATCCATTGTATTTTTACACTAATAACAAACTATCAGAAATACAAATTAAGAAAATACCATTTACAATTGGATCAAAACAGTAAAACCAATTAATAAGTTTAACTTAGCATAACGCTCTCCAGTCAATTTATTTTATCAATGTCTCATAATTTTTAGTGAAAATACAAATAAATGAAAAGATATTCCATGTTCATGGATTGGAGGAATTAATATTTTTAAGACATCCATACTATCCAAAGAAATGTACAGATTCAATGCAATCTCTATCAAAATTTCAATGCTGTTTTTTAGTAGAAGTAGAAGTCCTAAAATTTGTATGGAATCACAAAGGACCCCAGATAGCCAAGGCAATCTGGAGAAAGAACAAAGCTGGATGCATCATGCTCCCTGATTTCATACTTCATACTATTTTACATAGCTATACTAATCAAAATAGTACAGTATTGGAATAAACAGAGATCAATGGAACAGAATAGAGGGCCCAGAAATAAAACTATGCACATATGATCCATTAATTGTGACAATGGAGTCAAAAATATGCAGTAGGCATAAGACAATCTCTTCATAAATGGTGGTTGGAATACTGAGGAGCTACATGCTAAAGAATGAAACTAGACTACTGTCTTACACTATACACATAAAATAACTTAAAATATATTAAACTCTTTAATGTAAGACCTAAAACCATAAAAATCTGAGAAGTAACCATGGGCAGTGTTAATAAACAAAATTTAATTGACTAAATTTGAGATCTAATTGAATCTATGTATTTTATTCCCATTCTTCACCCCCTCCTCTATGGTAACCAACAGCTTATTCTTTGTATTTTGTGTGTCCGTTTTAGTTTTATTTTGTTTATTTATGCATTTTTTATATTCCACATCTAAACGAGATCATATGGTATTTTTCTCTGACATTTTACTAATATAATACCCTCAAAGCCCATCCATGTTTTCATAAATGGCAAGAATCCATTATTTTTATTGCTGAATATACCTCATTCTATTCCAGTAATATCCATATATATGGATATTATTGGATAATTAAAACAGTGGATAATAAATATATATATCCATTTTCTTTTTTTCTTTATCCTTTTGACACAGTAGATTGCATAGGAAGAGCTCTGCAACTGTGCTGTTGCTGGAGTGGCTAGCATCCTGGTTGCCATGAAACACCTTTTAGCATTTAGGTAGCAGCTAAGAATGAGTGATCAGAGAGGAGACAAAGGCAGAGCCCTCACCACTTCAATCTAATGGAGAACTTAATACAGGAGGCTAAAAGCAAAGGAAGATATGTCTCACCCATTGACCACGGATTCCTAAGTCTGGCTAGACAAGGCTGCCAGGCATTCCAAACAAGATATTGCAGACGTGAAGCCCTTGAAAGTCTGTGTGTATCAGCTCCAGTAGCTGGAAAAAGGAAACCTTGAGATTGTGTGTTCATCCCAAGGCCTGGAAGGGGGAAGGGGAGGGTCTACAACACCCAGAGAAAAAGCCCGTGAAACAGCTTTGGGTAACTGCCTGCCTGCCTGCCGTCACGTATGCAAGATGAACAAATGCAATGTGGAGCAAGATAAGGATCTGGACTAACAGACCCCCACCCATACCTATGTTTGGGTTGTCACATTTCCCCCATAGAGCTAGCATCGCCTTTACCTGCCAATCAATGTGTAACTCCCTCATCCCCACCCCACCAACCATGCAAGTTCTCAGAACAAAGGACTCGCTCTCTTGGTTCTTTGACCACACAGGGGTGGGGAGTCCCTAGCCACACCTTTTTGGCTACCTAGCCTCTAGCCACCCTTGCTCTTCCCACCCTTGCTCTTGCCATGCTTGTTTTTCCTCTCCCATTAGAACTTAGCACTAATAAACTTTGCCTACAAATAGGCTTGCTGATCTGTAATTCTTTACTGACTTGGCAAGAAGAACTAGGTTTCTACCATTAACACTTTTGTCTATTCATGGATATCTGGGTTGATTTCATATCTTGATATTACTAGTAATGTTCCAATGAACATAGGGTATAAATACCTTTTTGAATTAGTGTTTTTGAATTCGTGTTTGTCTGTTTTTTTTTTTTTCAAATAAATACTTAGAAGTGGAATTGCTGGACACCATGGCAGCCCTATTTTAATTTTTTGATTAATTTCCATACTTTTTCTCTAATTGGCTATTAAATAATTCATGAACCATGCAGCATCTCATCTAGCAGCTAATCTGAAGAATCATACAAGATGGCAGGCTTTTGTAGAAAGGAAAGTGACACAATAATATTCAGCAAGAAAAAAATGAAAGTTGGTTGGAAGAAAGGAAGAGCTCATTGATGAGTGCTTCTAACTTGCTGAGTCATGGCATTTGATTTGGCTGGGCTTATTGCTGGGCAAGAGGAAAATCTTTGTTTTTCCTGATAAAGAAATTACCCTTTCTGTTTTGGAGCACAGGGTATGTCTCTTCCTATCAGAGTCTATAATTGATTTACTTCTCTTTGAAGTAAGTGACATGGCATGGTAGGATGTGAGAGCTTGCACTAAGGCTTTCTTGACTCCGATTTTGGTTGAGACTTACTGTATTGATTTTCATAGTTTCCCCTTATTGATCAAGATTTTTTCCCCCAGTAGCATTGTTGATCGAGAGTCAGGTTTTTGAAATTCAGTAGTCTTAGCCCTTTGCTGCTGGGAAGGATGTTTCTTGGGTGCCAGGTTCCACATCCAAAGAAAAGTGCATGAAATGGAAATCACTGGAAGCCACATTTGAGTAACAAGGAAGGGTAGTAGGGAGCACTATCAGCAGTTTATTACTCAAAATCCATATTCAGTAAAGATCATAAAAGTAGGGGATCAAGCAAAGTACACAGCAACACCTTATCGAGATCTAGATAACCATGGGAATGTGGTGGTGAAGAAAGGGTATTAACTTTTTTTGGACCTGTTGGTGATAGACTTTGACATAACACAATAAAGAATTATAGTAGCTGGTTATACTGTCTTCAGGCAACAAGGGATTAGCAGAACTTTGTGTGCCAATAGACATTGGTGGGCCAGTGACTATTTCATGTGGAATGAACTTATGTTTCTCACAGAGGGTACTACAAACAGTCAGGAAGACCAAACATAATTCTTTAGACCAAAGAAATGCAGTGGCTTTGGTAGCAACTTTAAAATATTTTTTAAAGAAATAAATGACAGAACTAAAAAAATTTAGTTTATAGAAACATTCTCTCACATATTTTTTTGCCACCATGAGGACATCAGCCTTGTGAAAGGGGAAAGCTTTTACCCATTTGGAAAATATCCATAAATAACAAGAACATGTTGATAACTCATTTTAAGTGGAAGTTGAATGAAGTCTAATTACATGTGTTCAAAGTGTCCAGAGGGAGGAGTTCTGAGGCCTCTGGGCACAAGAATAATTTTTCAAGGGTTATGGGCCTGGAAGGTCAGACATTGATGATAGAATATTTTTCAATTCTGTAGGTCTCCCACCAATGTTAATTTATAATTTGAGCTATCTCAGACACACTATGGAGGGATGCAAAAACTAAAAATTAAGTTTTCCCATGGAGTCTGGAAAAACCAAGCAGCCATTTTGGGTTTTCCATAACCTTGACTGTTTAATTTTACATCCATCATTAACCCATCTTCATGCCTTTGATTTAGGAGAAAACTGTTACCATGTTATAAGGGTATCAGTATGACAATAGTCCAGCAATAAGGAGCTATTACTTATCAAGTTTCAGACAGGACAAACACTAAATATTTCTGACAATATTACATTTTAATTTTATTTTCCTCTTGGCTATGTAAGGGAATAACTTTGAAGTTCAAACAGAGAACTAATAAAGTTAATATTAAGGTAAAAAAGGACAAGAGGGGATTAAAATAAGTCACATCTATAGTCATGCAATCCTACTTTATTTTGTTTTAGATACATTTTGTCTTCTTAATTTTTTATTATTTTTTGTAACAATTCCTTTAATGAAGTTATTTTGGAATCTGGGAGCCTCTTGTAATCTTTTGTATACCAATTAATGTAAACATCTCATTCTGTCTGTTCTACTTGGGATTCCTTGTTCTAAAGTTCATTTTTAAATAAGAATGTTATCTAATTCAAATGTGCCCCATAATGGCACTTGTAATTCTATACCATTTAAAATAAATTTTTGGCATCTTTTCAGATATATGAAGCTGCCAGTCTTATAGTTCTTACATATAAAATAACCTGGAAGGTAGCATGGTCAACTATTTGGATATAAAAATTCCATTTCTTTTCACTAGACTTTGGTTTTCCTTAGAGCCAAATTAATAACTAATTGCTGCAGTGTTTGAGACTGTCTTTTAGCAATTGCTTTACCTCATGTGCACATTAACAGAAACCAACAGTAACCAAGGAGACTGAAATATGGCACCAGCAGAAACCAACAAACTGGTGACTGAAAATAGAATTAAACCAGCATATTTTTTAATAATGGGGACTACAAACTAATTCAAAATAAAAGGGGCACTGCAGTTGCCCCCAGAAGTTCTCAACAAATAATCCAGGGGAAAAACCAAGGGCTGAGATTTAGACATTACTGCATACCAAATTTGACTCAGTCTAATCCCAGACCCAGTTTTTAAGTCAAAGTCACTCCAACTCTTGCCAGTACCACCAGCAATTCCCAGCAGGGACTAAACCACCAAAATCTAGTGAATGGAGACTGTAAACTGGAACTCAAAAGGAGATTCTGAAATGAGATAGTCAACTAAAGAAAGGGCAAAGGACTTTGGGTTATGAAAGAAACCATCTGCCATCTCCAAGATGACCCAGTAAGTCCTGGATTGGACTTTCAATTAGATTGGTAGTTTGAACATGAGAAGAGCAAAGCTCAAACTAAGAAGAATGCATCTATGGTGCTCAGAAATAGTAAGAAAAGCAATAAATTGAAATGGGGGCCACTGCTGCCACACCTGTGTCTCTTATTTCCAAATGTTGGTCAGAGTTCCTTTAGATCCCATGCTGCTACCAATCTTTTCATAAACATAATTAAATTAAATAAATTTGAAGATCTAAGTGGCTTTATTAAATGATTCAAATATCAATCCGTGTCTCATCTAGCAAACAGAGAGATACTCTGAGGACTAATACAAAATGGAAGGCTTTTACAACAGGTGGGGCAACAAAGTCTTAAGCAAGAAAAGTAAAATTTCATTTGAGGAAAGTAGTTCAAGTGATGACTTTTTGTCACTGGATGAGCTGTGGCATTTCATTGGTGAGTTTGCTTCTAGGCAGGAGGAAAATCTTCCTTCTTCCTGCCGAAGTAGCAAAGCTGTTGCTCTTTCTGTTTGGAAGTACAAGGTATATCTCTTTCTGTTGGGGTCTATAACTGATTGCGGTTAAGGTCTGTCACTGACAGTTTCCTGTTTAGTGTAATTAACCCTACTGTTTGGGGTAGTTGACATCAATTGGTAAGGCATGAGAGTTCCCTCTACAAGCCTTTCCAAGTCCAATTTTAGTTGAGGTGTTTTTGTTTATATTTCACAGCAGTAGGTTTTTGACATAGGTCTTGGCAATGACATAGACATTACTCCAAGGGGAAAGGGACCAAATGCAAAAAATAAACAAATGAGATTACATTAAACTAAAAGGCTTCTACACAGCAAAAAAAATAAACAAAATAAAAAGACAACCTATTGAATAGAGAAAATATTTGCACATCTTACATCAGATAAATGTTTATATACTAAATGTATAAAAGTTTAATACAACTCAATAACAAAAGAACAAATAATTCCATTAAAATAAACAAGAGCCCTGGCTGGTGTAGCTCAGTGGATTGAGCGCGGGCTGGGAACCAAAGGGTCCCGGTTCGATTCCCAGTCTAGGGCACATGCCTGGGTTGCAGGCCAGGTCCCCAGTGAGGGCCATGTGAGAGGCAACCATACATTGCTGTTTCTCTCCCTCTCTTTCACCCTCCCTTCCCCTCTCTCTAAAAATAAATAAATAAAATCTTTTAAAAAAATAAAATAAAATAAACAAAAGAAATGCATAGACATTTTTCCAAAGAAGACACACAGGTGGCCAACAAGTGCATGAAAAGAAGCTCAACATCACTAATCATCAGGGAAATGCAAAACAAAACTGAGTTGGGAAAACTAAATATCCTCATGCAAAAAGAAATGAAATTGTTTTGTTATCTCAAATAATACACAAAAATCAACTCAAAATGGTTTAAAGACTTAATTAAGCATAAAACCTAAAACTCTAAAATTATTAGTAGAAAACACAGAGATAAAATTTCTTAAGATTAACTTTGGTATTAGCTTTTTGTTTATATGACACCAAAAGCACAGGCAATAAAAGCAAAAATAGACAAGTAGGATTGATCAATCTCAAAAAAAGTTTTATAGTAGAGGAAACAATCAGGTAATTTTCTTGTTTTGTGTTTTATGTTGTAAATGCTTTGTTTATATCCACTAGTCTGTGTTTTTACCAGTGCCATTTTAGGGATGTTTATTAGTTCTTATATTGAAGAGTTAATGCTTGGGGCTTGTGGACATGTGAGTCACAAAAGTGGATAAAGTAAAACTTCTCTTTGATGTTCATAGTTTGGTAAGTCCATTAGTAAATAAATAAATAGTCAAAGTTTAGAGTTTCTTCTACTTGATCTGGAAATAATTCTTTGTAACAAGTCAATTGAATTCAACAAATATATTGAGCACCTACTATGCCAAGTTCAATTTACTATTTAGATAAAGTCATGTATTTAAAGTGCTAAGTAATGCCCTGACTGGTGTGTCTCAGATGGTTGGGCGTTGGATTCCAGGTCAGGGCATATGCCTGGGTTGCACGTTGCCTGAGTTGTAGGTTTGGTCCCCAGTCAGTCTGCAGTCAGGGTCCTATGAGAGGCAACCAATTGATGTTTCTCTCACATACGGATGTTTCTCTCTCTCTCTCTCCGCCCCCACTCTGTAAAAATGAATAAACAAATCTTTAAAGTGCGAAGTAACAAAATGCTTCTGCTTAACCAACAAGAAGCATGAAGACTAAGAAACCAAGAAAAAAAACTCTTCTAGGTTAAGCAGAAAGCAAACTAGTTTAAGCTAAAAATACTGGTGCATCATCTCATCTCCAAACTAATCTTCAATGAAAGGCAGTGGAAAACTTCAAAGAGAACAGCATACAAGTTCTTTCCAATTAAAGTAATCTACTCAAATTGACCCAAACCAGATATTTCCTATAATTTAAAAAAATTATCATGCCTACTCACTTTAATCTTCTAGTTGTTTAATGAAATCAGAGTTACTTCCACTAATAAGACTGACATTACTAAACCAATTCCAATGCAGCATTTTGATAATACAGTAACAATCACACAAAATAATTTTCCAGATGTTTCAAGGACCAACACCCAACTGGAGACCAAAAAATATTGAGATGTTTTGCAAGGAAGTTTTATCTGAATACAATAAAATAAAATAATAAAATAAAAATGATTTTAAATTGAAAAGAAACTGTATTTGCATCAAAACCTGCCATGTCCTTCAGTGGCAAAGTGCAGGCTTATAGATCCAAGCCCCAGTCATTGACCTGTCTAGAGTCACACTTGAATCTTCTTTTCTCTGCAAGGGAAAATGTAGCAGTCATACAAAATTAAATATTTTTTCTAAAGTCCAGAGTATACACAACATAAACCTCATATTTGCCTATCTGTAAAATGAGATCAGACTAATGTTTAGAAGGGTGGGGATATGGCTAAAAATATTATCATGTGCATATTTGTAACAGATGTTAAATTATTAAAAAATTATGTATACTTACAAATGGCCAGTTATAGAGAAACTTAATGGTGGATTCTCCATAAATGTTGTTCTCTTTTTTTTATTACTTTATTGGTTTTCAATTACAGTTGTCTGCATTTTCTCCCCTTCCCTCCTCTCCCCGCATCCAACCTGACCTCCCTCCCTTGCTTCCACCCTCCCCCTTGGTTTTGTCCATGTGTCGTTTGTAGTAGTTCCTGAATACTCTTCTCTCCACAATCCCCTCTCCCCTCCCCTCTGGCTATTGTTAGATTGTTCTTAATTTCAATGTCTCTGGTTATATTTTGCTTGCTTTTTTCTTTTGTTGCTTATGTTTCAGTTAAAGGTGAGATCACATGGTATTTGTCCCTTGCCTGGCTTACTTCACTTAGCATAATGCTCTCTAGTTCCATCCATGCTGTTGCAAAGGGTATAAGCTCCTTCTTTCTCTCTGCTGCGTAGAATTCCATTGTGAAAATGTACCATAGTTTCTTGATCCACTCATTTGCTCATGGGCACTTAGGTTGCTTCCGGCACTTGGCTATTGTAAATTGTGCTGCTATGAACATTGGGGTGCATAGGTTCTTTTGAGTTGGTGTTTCAGGCCTCTTAGGGTATAATCCCAGCAGTGGAATTGCTGGGTCAAAAGGCAGTTCCATTTTTAGCTTTGTGAGGAAGTTCCATACTGTTTTCCACACTGGCTGCGCCAGTCTGCATTCCCACCAACAGTGCAGTAAGAAGTGTTCTCTTTTCTCCGCATCCTCTGCAACACGTGTTTGTTGATTTGTTTATGATGGCCATTGTGACTGGTGTGAGGTGGTATCTCATTGTGGTTTTAATTTGCATCTCTCTGATGGCTAGCGATGATGAGCATCTTTTCATATGTCTCTGGGCCCTCTCTACGTCCTCCTTGGAGAAGTGTCTGTTCAAGTCTTTTGCTCATTTTTTAATTGGGTTTTTTTGTCTTCTTGGAGTGGAGTCGTATGAGTTCTATATACATTTTGGAGATCAAACCCTTGTCTGAGGTAACATTGACAAATATGTTTTCCCATATGGTTGGTTCTCTTTTTATTTAATACTGTTTTCTTTAGCCATGCAGAAGCTTTTTATTTTGATGAGGTCCCATTTGTTTATTCTTTCCTTTATGTCCCAAGCACTGGGGGACATATCAGTGAAGATGTTGCTGCGGGGAATATATGACATTTTCCTATGGATGTTTTCTTCTAGGATTTTTATGGTGTCACGACTTACATTTAAGTCTTTTATCCACCTTGAATTTATTTTTGTCTTTGGTGTAAGTTGGTGATCGAGTTTCATTTTTTGCATGTAGCTGCCCAGATTTCCCAACACCGTTTGTTGAATAGGTTATTTTTACTCCATTTTATGCTGCTGCTCCCTTTGTTGAAAATTAATTGGCCAAAGAGACATGGGTTTATTTCTGGGCTCTCTATTCTCTTCCATTGGTCTATCTGTCTATTTTTATGCCAGTACCAGGCTGTTTTCATTACAGCGACCTTGTAATACAGTTTGATATCAGGAATTGTGATCCCTCCTACTTTGCTCTTCTTTCTCAAAATTGCAGCAGATATTCGGGGTCATTTATGGTTCCATATAAATTTTTGAAGTGTTTGTTCGATATCTGTGAAATATGCCATTGGTACTTTAATAGGGATTGCATTGAATTTATAAATTGCTTTGGGTAATATGGACATTTTGATGATGCTGATTCTTCCAATCTGTGAGCATGGTATATGTTTCCATTTGTTTGTGTCTTCCATGATTTCTTTCTTCAGTGTTGTGTAGTTTTCTGAGTACAGGTCTTTTACCTCCTTGGTTAGGTCTATTTCTAGGTATTTTTTGTTGTTGTTGTTGCTATATCAAATGGGATTTTTTTCCTGATTTCTACTTCTGATGTTTCCTTGTTGGTATACAAAAATGCCTTTGATTTCTGGATATTGACTTTGTATCCCGCTCTTTTGCCAAATTCATTTATTAGGTTGAGTGTTTTTTTGGCGGAGTCTATAGGACTTTCTATGTACATTATCATGTCATCTGCAAACAATGATAATTTTGTTTCCTCCTTTCCAATTCAGATGCCTTTTATTTCCATTTCTTGTTTGATTGCTGTAGCTAAAACTTCCAATACTATATTGAACAGAAGTGGTGATAGTGGACAACCTCGTCTTGTTCCTGATCTTAGTGGGAAAGATTTTACTTTTTGCCCCTTAAGTATGATGTTGGCTGTAGGTATCTCATATATGGACTTTATTATGTTGAGGAATACTCCTTCTATTCCCACTTTGTTGAGTTTTTTTTATCATAAATGGGTGCTGTACCTTATCGAATGCTTTTTCCACATCTATTAATATGATCATGTGATTTTTGCCTCTGCTCTTGTTTATGTGATGTATTACGTTTATTGATTTGCAAATATTGTACCATCCTTGCATCCCTGGAATGAATCCCACTTGGTCACGGTGTATGACATTTTTAATGTATTGCTGGATGTGGTTTGCCAATATTTTGTTGAGGATTTTAGTGTCTATGTTCATCAGTGATATTGGCCTGAAGTTTTCTTTCTTGGTTGTGTCTTTATCTGGTTTTGGGATTAGGATGATGCTGGCATCATAAAAAGAGTTTGGGAGTCTTCCATCATTTTGGATTTTTTGAAATAGTCTGTGAAGGATAGGGGTTAGCTCATCCTTAAATGCTTTGTAGAATTCTCCTGTGAACCCATCTGGTCCAGGGCTTTTGTGTGTTGGGAGTTTTTTGATTACTGCTTCAATTTCGTCTGCTGTTATTGGTTGGTTCAGGCTTTCTGCTTCTTCTTCATTGAGTTTTGGAAGATTATATATTTCTAGAAATTTGTCCATTTCATCTAGGTTTTCAAATTTCTTGGCATACAGTTCTTCATAGTAGTTTCTTACAATCCTTTATATTTCTGTGGCATCCATTGTAATTTCTCCTTTCATTTCTGATTGAGTTTATTTGGGTCCTCTCTCTTTTTTTCTTGATGAGCCTGCTTAAAGGCTTGTCGATTTTTGTTTATGTCTTCAAAGAACCAGCTCCTGGATTCATTGATCCTTAGAATTGTGCTTTTAGTCTCTATGTCATTTAATTGTGCTCTGATCTTGGTTATTTCCTTCCTTCTACTTTCTCTGGGCTGTCTTTGTTATTCTCCCTCGAGTTCTTGTAGACGTAGGGTTAGGTTGTTTGTTTGAAATGTTTCTATCTTTTTTAGGTAGGCCTGTATCACTATGAACTTCCCTCTCAGGATTGCCTTCGCTGTGTCCCATAAGTTTTGGGTTGTTGTCAGTTTGTTTTCATTTATTTCGAGAAGCTTTTTGATTTCTTCCCTAATCTCATTCTTGACCCATTCATTGTTTAATAGCATGGTATTCAGTCTCCATGATTTTGAGTGTTTGAGGTTTTTTCCCTTGGGGTTGGTTTCTAATTTCAGTCCCTTGTGGTCAGAGAAAATACTTGATACGATTTAAATTTTCTTGAATTTGTTGAGGCTTGTTTTGTGTCCTATCATATGGTCTATTTTGATAGTGGGGTATTAAAATCCCCTACTATAATTGTGTTGCTCTCAATATCTTGCTTGAAGTCCTCCAAGATTTTCCTTATGCATTTGGGTGCTCCTATGTTGGGTGCATATATATTTACAATGTTTATGTCTTCTTGGTGGATTCTTCCCTTGAGTATTATGAAGTGTCCTTCTGGGTCTCTCTTTATGGCTCTTTTTTCGAAATCAATTTTGTCTGAAATGAGTATTGCTACCCCGGGTTTTTTCCCCTGTCTGTTTGCTTGGAAAATTTGTTTCCTGCCCTTCACTTTCAGTCTGTGTAGGTCTTTTGTCCTGAGGTGGGTCTCTTGTAGGCAGCATATGTGTGGGTCGTGCTTTCTTATCCATTCAGCTATTCTATGTCTTTTGATTGGAGCATTTAATCCATTTACACTTAAGGTTATTATTGATAGGTACCTGTTCATTGCCACTTTTTTGTACTTGTGTTCCTCTCTCTCTCTCTCTTTTCCTTCCTTTCCTTAAAGCAGTCCCATTAGCATCTCTGCAGAGCTGGTTTGGTGGAGGTGTATTCTTTTAGACTTCTTTTGTTTGCAAAGCTCCTTATTTGGCCTTCTATCTTGCTTGAGAGCCTTGCTGGGTATAGTAGCCTTGGTTACAGGCCTCTGGCTCTCCAATAATACTTGGAGTATTTCTTGCCATTCTCTTCTGGCTTGGAACATTTCAATTGAAATGTCAGCTGCTAACCTTATAGGGGCTCCCTTGTATGTCACTTCCTGTTTTTCCCTTGCTGCCTTTAAGATTCTCTCTTTGTCTTGGAATTTTGCCATTTTAATTATGATATGTCTTGAAGTGGGCCTCTTTGGGTTCCTCTTGATTGGGACTCTCTGTGTTTCCTGGATTTGTGTGATTTTCTGTCATCAGATTAGGGAATTTTTCCATCATTATTTTTCCAACCACATTTTCTAACCCTTGCTCTTATTTTTCTCCTTCTGGTATCCCTATTATACGGATATTATTATGTTTCATGTTGTCCAATTGTATGTCCTTAAGGAAATCCCTTAATCCCTCTTCATTCTTCCTCAGCCTCTTTTCATTTTCTTGCTCTTTCTGGGTGTTTTTATCTACATTGTCCCCCAGCTCACTGATCCGATCCTCTGCTTCATCGAGCCTGCTTTTGATTCCTTGTACTGTGTTCTTCAGTTCAGAAATTGTATTCTTCATTTCCTCTTGGTCCTTGTTGATAATTCTATTTCCTTTTTCATGTTGATAGTGTTTGCAGTGAGGTCATTGTAGTTTCCCTGTAGTTTCTGGTAATTCTCTGTGAGCTCCTCGAGCTTATTGAGCTTCCTGATAACCAATGCTTTGAACTCAGTATCTGATAGTTGACTTGCCTCTGTTTCATTTATCATTCTTTCCGGGGCTTCCTCTTTTCCTTTCATTTGGGTATTGTTTCTTTGTCTTCCCATTGTTTGTGAGATTCTTCTTGTTAGCCTCTGTTTCTTAAATTGGTCTGTTCTGACTCCCTGTGCTTATGGTATGAACTTCTATGGTAGAATACCTGTGAGATTCAGTGGTGCATTCTCCTTAATCTCCTGAGCTCACTGGTCTTGGACTGTCGTTTATGTTGGCTCTCTCTCTATGTCTTTGGGTTTTGATTGTTGTTGGGTCTTTCTTTGGTGGGTCCTTACCTCCAGCTGGTTTATCGAGGGTCACTCCATCCATCACGCCTTGTATTCTGTTGTGCAGGTGTGGACAGGTTGTGTCGAAGCTGATTCTTCTGTGTGAACAAGGTTTTGTGGCTTCTCTCTCACTCTTGTTCAGTTGCTTATTGTGGGTAGTTTTTCCACCAATTGGTTGTATTTCCAGGTCAGTCCTGGTTTGAGGTTAGTGTGTGTGAGTTCCACTCCCTCCTTCACCTTCTTCTGTTGTTATCTGTTGGCAGTTCCTTTGTTGGCAGGTTTTCTCTTCCAGCAGGTATCCTGGTGTTCACAGCTTCCACCTACTCTTTTTTGTGATCAGTTGGAGGGAGGAGGCAAAATGGTTTAAGACAGCAGGAGTGTATTCTATGATATTTAATGTACTAACCCTTAGAGAAGAGATAGGAGATCCTTTGGATATGTATAGTGTTAACTGGGGTATTTCACCTGACTAGTCACTTTTAAGAAAGGGTAAGAAGTAGGTAAGACTCTTGTGGGGGGTGGGGATGATTGTGAGTTGGATCTAGAAAGCAGTGAGCTTGTGGGAGGTCATATTATGAGGTAAAGTGAGAGTAAAGGACAGAAAATAGGTATAGTGTGTGAGAGAATAGAGTTAACCACAAGAGTAATAAAGTTCAGGAAACAGTGGAGTGGGCTAAGTCCTGGGTGGCGGGGTACTGTGTAGTATTTACAATTGTATGGAACAGCAATTATTTACAATAATAATGGAGCAACAATCATATGACAAACTCTATGTGATCTGGAAAACAAGATTAGGAAGTATAGGACCTAGAGTGGTGTGTTAATGGAACACAAGTGAAGTGAAAAACAGTAAGTTAAAAATACACTATGAATGAGAGAACAAGGGAAACCAGTCAAACAATGCAATTCAACCAGTCAAGAAAGAAGACTAAACAGAAAGAAGAGAAATACAAAAATACTAGTAAAATGAAAGATGTAAGAATAACGAAAAAAATAATACAAATACACAATATCTTGCAAGTCCTCTGAAGTATCAAAGTGAAATTTGTCTCACTGTCTCAGCTGTTGGGGTGACCCCTCTTTGGGTCCAACTCTGGTCTTTTCACAGTTTCTAGTTTTATTGTCTCGTTTGTTGGAATTATTAAAAAATAGAACAACAACCAAATTAAAAAAAAAACTAACAACAACAACAACAACTAAACCCTCCTGCTGGCTTCAAACTGGCTAAGCCAGTGTGCTGGACTTCCTGTCTGCAGCAGGCTGAGGAGGCAATTGGTTTCTCTTCTCTCCCCTCTCCAGTGGCACTGGACTTGCCTCTGGCCCAACCCCCCCAGTGCTCCTCCATGCCCAGCCTAGGCCACCAGCAGAGCTGTCCTTGAGGTACACCAATTAGGGGCAATTCACACACTCTCTTCTCACTCTTTGTTGTCCTAGATGCTAGGGGCTCTCAGCGCCCCTTCAGGCTAGTTCAGCTCCCTCAGTGTGTTAAGTTTTTCTGGGGATTGCTTACTCCCTGATTGCTGGGCAGGGGTTCCACTGGTGGTTGCCTGGCTGCCACTGTGGATGCTGGTGCGGGCCTCCTCTGCTGTTTCCTTGGGGGCGCAGGGGTCACGTATGCTCAGACCTGGGCCTGTGTTCTGGCAGGACAATCAGCCACAGGCCCCTCAGTGGGTGCACGCCATCCTGGGGCTATGGGCTTATGCCCAGGGTCTTCCTTGGCACCCAGTCTCCCGGGTTCTTTGGTGCACACTCTCCCCAGTTCCTCTGTGCGCACTCTCCTCAGAGCTATGGTTGTAAGTGTGGGACCCTCCTAGCCACCGTGGGGGCGCCCTGAGGCTGGGTGGGGAAAGGGCCCGATCAACTGCTGCAGCAGAGTTCCCCAAACAGGCAGCTTCCTTGTGTCTCTTTCTTTACTTTTTCTTTTTTCAAAAAATTGCTCCTGTTCAAGCCTGCCACTCCATGCAAGGGCCTGGCATCTCACTCAGCCCAATTTTCCAACCAGACCGTAGAGTATCCGGGTCAGGGCCTGGCCCAGCCCAACTCTCAACTCTCCCCAGCTGGCACACACAGTCTCCATGGGTGCTCACAGCTCCCATGTGTTTGCCACTTCGTCCTTTTCCCCTCCCTGCGGCTCCAAGCATCCAGGTCTCTCCTGGTGCTGTCCCAACGTTGTTTGGTAGGGGAGGGAGCCGTTGACCTGACTCTCTCCTCAAACCCTGCTGCAGACCTGGCTGGCGCTGGGTCTGGGGCTGCTGCCCCGCTAGTACCCACACTGGACCCAGGGACCTTTTTTGTCCTGAAGGTCTCTCCTTAAGGGCTGATTTTTCTATGACCTGTACAATTTTGGTCTTCAATCTTCATATATCCTGGTGTACTGTTGGCTGTTTGCTCTGTTTCTCAGAAGATCAGCTAGGTGTTTCACCCGTGCAGGGGGGAGTGAACTCCACTCCTACCTATCTTGCTGCCATCTTTGTTGTCCATAAATGTTTTTTTACTATAACTTTCTGAGTTTTCTTTCTCCTTTCCACTACCTTCTTGTCTTGGTAATGAAACTTTACATCTATTTCCATGTTGGGGAATAATTCTTTTGAAACAAGAAATAATTTGAAATAAAATGTTGCTTTTTGGTCAAACTGGCTAATAAATTAATTAAATATGGTAGATATTGTTATAAAGATGGTAGATTCGTTTCACTGTGATACAGCAGTTTTAACGTTGGTGCCAATGTTGTTTGAAATTTGCAATTAGTTTTTTTATGTATTTTAAAGTGCTGATGAGGTTTTTTTTTTTTGCTCAGGCTGTTCCAAACCCTTAATATATGACAGGGGGACCCCTTCATTTAATCGATATTAAAATATTTCATTTTTTATTATTTCAATCTTCAAAAATTTATTAATGTTTGTTTTGCAACCTAAAATATTGTCTATCTTGGTGATTGTTCCATTAGCAATTGCGAAAATGTGCCCTCTGCTGTTATGAGGTGAGTGTTCTGTATATACTCATATATCTGTTAAATCTAATAGCTTTATAATATTTCACAAATGTTCTATTAATTTAATGATCTATTGTCTTGTTAGTCTATCCATTATTGAAAGTTATGTAATAAAGTTTTTATCTTTTATTGTAGCACTGTCTATTTATGTCTTCAATGATGTTTATGTCTACTTCACATATATATATTGGGACTATAATGTTTGGCACATATGTGTTTATATTTGTATCTTCTGGCAAATTTACATTTTTATCAATATATACTGTCCTTTTTGTATTGTAAGAGTTTTCTACATACATAAGTCTAATTTTTTCTGATATCAGTATAGGTTTTCCAACTCCTTATCATTAATATTTACATGGAATATATTTGTCCATCACTTTGCTTTCAACTAATTTGAATCATTAGATCTCAGTTGAGCTTCTTGTAGGTAGAAAACAGTAATTTCATAAATTTTTATCTGTTGTACCAATCTACACCTTTTAATTTTAGAGTTGAACACATTTACATGTAGAGTAAGTACTAATGATGGACTTCTGCCATTTTATTTTTTTCTGTATGTCATAATTTTTGTCCCTCATTTCTTTCTTTACTACTTCTTCTGTGTTTATTGCAGTCTTCTTTTAGTGACAGGTTTTGATTCCCTTTTCTTTCTTTCTTTTTTAAATATTACTTTATTGTTGTTCATTTACAGTTGTCTGCATCCTCCCCCTCACCTCCTCCCACCCCCTCCATTTCTTCTTGTGTTTATTCAATAGATATATCTTGAATAGGTATTTTCTTAGATATTTATTTAGGATTATATATATCAGCCTAAAATTATAACAATTTATTTTGAATTGATACAAATTCTTCAGTGTGTTTCCACTGATCTATATTACTATTCTATGGCCAATACTGTGCTGTCTTGATTTTGAAAGCTTTATAGTTATTATTCAAATCAAGTACCATAGTCCATAGACATTGTACACTAGTATTGTGTGGGCTTTCTGATGTCTTTCCATATGATCTTTGTAATCACTTTTTTTTGATATCTACAAATTATCTTTCTGGCATTTGATAGAAATTACACTCAATCTATACATCAAGTTGGAAATAATTAATCTTAGCAATATTGATTTTCCTAAAACAGAAACACAATAGCTCTCCATTAATTTATATCTCTATTTCTTTCTCCAGAGGGATGTGGCTTTTTGAAAATTTATCTCATAAATATTTTCTTAGATTTATACTTAAATATCATTTTTTATTAGTCTAAATGGCATTGTATTTTAGGACCGAGGCATGGATGTATGGAACAGACTGACAGATCTCAGAGGGCAAGAGTGTGAGGGAGACTGGAGAAGATTAGTCAAAGAAAATATATCCATATATGCATAGCCCATGGACACAGACAACAATGTAGGGAAGGCAGGGGACAGGGGCTGAGTAGAGGGGGAAAAAGAGGAAGAAATGGGGCATATCTATAAGAGTGTCAACAATAAAAAATGCAATTATTCATCACTAGTATATGAAAAGCCATTGAATTTGTAAATCAACCTTGTATTCTGTGATATTGCTATAATCTCTAAATACTTCCGGGATACTTTTCTCCCAACAAATTATTATTTTCTACATAGACAATTATGTAATTAGTGGGAAAAGATAATCTTTTTTCTTCCTAATATGTATAAAATGTATTTCTTTTTCTTTTGTTGTTGGACAACACTTTGAGTACAAACTTGGATGAAAGTAGTGAGAATAAAAATCTTTGCCTTGTACCTGATTTCTTCTTAATTTTATATGCCTTTAAGGACTGCTGTACCTTTGTGAATAATGAATCCCTCTGTCACTGTGTAATGCCCCTCTGTCCTTGACAAGTTACTTATTTTGAAGTCTGACTTGTCTGAAATTAATACAGCCACCCCAGATTCCTCTTGATTCTTTTTAGCATGGCATACCTTTCTCCATTCCCCTATCTTTTAAGATTTAAATTTTAGAGCAGTTGTAGTTTCACAAAAAAAAAATTAGAGTGAACAGATATGTCCAGTATATTCCTTTCCCATACATGCATACCCTCCCCCATTATCAACATTCCCTGCCAGGGCTATATATTTATTGCACTTGATGAACTTACACTAATGCATCATAATAATCCAAAGTCCAGTTTACATTAGAGCTCATTCGTAGTGTTGTATATTGTTTTGTTCTGAAACATATAGTTCAATTACTGCATCTTATCATATCATGCAGTGACATTTTATTGCCCTAAAAGGTCTCATCCCCCACTAACTTATTCCTCCCCCTCCCAACTCATGGAAATCACTGGCCTTTACAGTGTATTTATAGTTTTGCCATTACCAGAAAATCATACAATGTTGGAACTGATATCGCCTTTTCAGATTTGTTTAGTAATGCACATTTAATTTTCCTTAAGACATTCCTCAAGAAATGTCTTTTCATTTCTTGAATTTTTAATTTTTTTGTATATTTTGGATAACAGTCTTTCTGTGTCTTGTCAAATATTCTTACCATTCTGTGGCTTGTGATCGCATTGTCTCTTTCAGTTGATATTGTTTTTTAAACAGCAGAAGTCTTTTAATTTAATGAATTCTAGTCTATCATTATTTCTTACATAGATTGTGCCTTTGCTGTTTATCTAAAAAGTCATCATTATACTCAAAATTATCTAGGTTTTCTCATAAGTTAACTTCTAGGAGTACTATAGTTTAGTATTTTATGTGTAGGTTTGTGATTCATCTCAAGTTCATTTTTGTGAAAGATGTAAGGCTATGTCTAGATAATTTTTTGCTTTTGGATTTTTAATTGTTCTAGAACAATATGATGTAAAGACTATCTTTCCTCAATTGTATTTCATTTGCTCCTTTGTCAAAATTTCTTGACTATAAACCAGATAAAGATATGATAAAGGAAGAAACTTATAGGTCAATATTTCTGATGAATATAGATGCAAAAATCACCAACAAAATAATAGCACACCACATCAGTCATAAATTTAAAACATTAACACTATGATCAAGGAGAATTTATTACTGGAATGCAAGGTTGTCACAATATCTGCAAATCAAATAACATGATATACCACATAAACAAAATCATATGATTGTATCAATAGATGCAGAATAAGTATTTGACAAAATTCAGCACTCATTTGTGATAAAAACTCTCAGGAAAGTAGAACTAGAGGGAACATACCTCAACATAATAAAGGCCATATATGACAAACCCACAGCTAACATCATATGCAATGGGAAAAAACTGTAAGTGTTTTCCTTACAATCAGGTATAGGGCAGGGATGACTAATTTTATCAACCCTGTTCAGCATAATATTGGAAGTCTTAGCGACAGTGATCAGAAAAGAAGAACAAAAGGCATGTGGGAGTTCTTTCCACACACGTGAAAACACTCAGTTCCGGAATTTACACGTTTTGAGCTCAGCTCCGCGTAAGGAAAAAATTATTCCTGTGTGGATCATGTCAGTGGAAAAGGAATCCTCTAATGGGAATTTGGCAAAAATGTATCTTAACAAATTCTGTGATTTGCTGAGTCTCTCTTCCTCCCAAAGCCAAGAAGCTTAAGTTAATGAATCACTGCCTCAATGTTCTATGGTCCTAAAAGTTAACAGCCCTAGTTAGCTTACCCTCAATTTACTTGTCTCCTGTTTAATGTATACCCTGGTCCTGTCTGCCACCAGACCTGAATTTACATCCTAATACTCTGTAACTGAGTAAACCTACCCCTTATCTATTCCCTTCCCATATATCCTCATGACCCAACTGAAAACCCCTGTTCTGCATAAGCCC